>VSMD01037716.1:0-56536 GCA_008750895.1 Mirza zaza
CCGCCCTCCTCCGCCCCACATTAATTTTTAAAAGTGACCATGGGGTTTCTGGGAATATGAAGTAGATGCACGTTTCCCTACTCTTCCTGCTAAGTACAACTGAAATCCCTAGATACCACATACAAAATAAATACGGTAAGATTCTGAGAAGTGGAGAGAAGGTGGACCAGCTAGGGACCTCAGAACTTAAGGAACAATTTGGTGGCGAGTCCCTTTATTTTTGCCTACTGTATGTCAGACTTGGAGCTGAAGAAACTAACACCCCAGAAACACCACAGGGAGGGGAAAAAAAGCCCTGACAAAAGCCTACTCTCTCTAACCACAGGACCAGGCAAAGGGCAGCTTAGCAAGACATAAAAAATACACAAGAGCTATTCTGCTGCAGCCAAAACCAAACAGCAAAACCACCTGAACCAGGAAAGGCCAAGCAGGGAGCCTGGACTTGCTCACCTGAGCGGGCCCGAGAGGCCCCTCAACACTCCCACCGCGTGGGTCCAGGGAAGGCACGTGGGAGCTGTGACTTTCGTCTTTCCTGGCTTAGAATGAGTGTTCACCACCATGATGTCAAGGGGGTCTAAACTTCCACCCACACGTGGCAGCAACAAGGCACTTCTCCCTCTGGGGTGGCCTCAGAGAAGTTCTAGCACAAAGTCAGGACTTTAACCACCACCCAGCAGCACCCAGGGCCAGGCGGATGGTACGTTGAGTTGGGATCACATGGGGAGCCAGAACTCCAGGCCCTGCTCAGCAGTAACGCATATTGCCCCATCCTTGGGTGCCACCAGAGGCCAAGTTGGGGATCCTAAATTTCTCTTCCACCTGCAAGTAATGAAGTAGCACTCTCACCTCTTGCTGACATTGCAATGTTGGAGAAAACTAAGACAGAAGGATAAAATAAGATCCAGAGACTCGTAACATAATAGGAAAGTGTCCAGATAATAACTGAAAATCATTAATCATAGCAAGAACCACATAGATCTCAAGATGAAGGAAAAACAGATGCTGACATCAAGATGTTAGAATTATTTGACAGAGATTTTTAGAGTAATCTATGATAGAAATGCTTCAGTGAGAAACTCTGGACACCCTTGACCCGAAAGAATAAACAGATATCCTTAGGAAACAAATAGAAAGGCTTCGCAAAGAATTAGAAAGATCCATCAAAGAACTAGAAGATATAAAGAAGAACTAAGTGGAAATTTTAGAACTTAAAAATAAAATAACTAAAATAAAAAGTTAGGTAGATGAGCTAAACAGCAGAGTGGAGAGGACAGAAGAAAAGATCAGTAAAATGGAAAACAGAACAATAGAAATCATCCAATGTAAACAACAGAAAGAAAATAGACTGAAAAAGAAAATGAGCAGGGCCCCAGGGACCTATGAGACTGAAATAAAAGACATCTGTGTCATTGGTGTCCCAAAAGGAAAGGAGAAAGAGGGTAGGGCCGAAATAGTACTGAAAGAAATAAAGGCTGAATATTTCCCAAGTTTGGGAAGAGATATAAACATACAGATTTGGTCATGGTGGTTCATGCTGTAATCCTAGCACTCTGGGAGGCCGAGATGGGAGGATGGATGGCTTGAGCTCAGGAGTTCCAGACCAGCCTGAGCAAGAGCGAGACCCCATCTCTATTAAAAATAGAAAAATTAGCCGGGCTTGGTGGTGCATGCCTGTAGTCCCAGCCACTCGGGAGGCTGAGGCAATAGGATTGCTTGAGCCCAGGAGTTTGAGGTTGCTGTGAGCTAGGCTGACACCACAGCACTCTAGCCCAGGTAACAGAGTGAGACTCTGTCTCAAAACAAACAAACAAAAAACATGTTTCCTCATGGCCAGTGTGAGTTTACAGTGAAGGGTTTGTTATCCAACTTTCTGAAAGTTGCATGAGATCCACTGGCCCTGATTTGCCCAGAGCAGCCCATGTCATGGACACTCTGATTAAGAGGCATTTGATCCTTAAGATCCCATTTCTCAGATAGAAGACTAGTATGGGTTCACCATGTGACGCCACAGAGCAAGTTGAATTGTCCAGCCCTGAGTGTTCCAAGAGTGCCATGAAGCCCTTGCTTTTCCCCAAACATTAGGGCCTGTAAAATGATGGCCTACTGGACTGAAAATGTTACAACATCATATTTTAAAATGTCCATGGGATTATAGTGAGTGTATAAAATATGGAATTGTTCTGTGGTCACATAAGATTGTGAAACACTGTGTTAAACAAAGGCAAAAGCTTTCTTTGCTGCAAGGCTTCTTGTTTCTTCTCATATGCCACATCTGTCCCTGTATTCAAAATTTATTTAGCCCCTAATATGTGGCAGGCCCTGTTTTGGTTACTTGGGACATATCAGTGAACCAAACAGATAACATTCTCTGAACTTATTACATTCTAATTGTATTGTGGTGGAGACAAAGAACATAATAAATAGATAAATCATGTCATATGTTGGAAGGTGGTGAAAGCTATGGGGGAAAGTACAGCACAGTAAGAGGATGAAGAGTATCAAGGGCAGGGTAGGGTGGGATTGAAAATTTAAATATGGTGGCCAAGATTAGGCCTCATTGAGAAAGTGGCATTTAATTTAAAACTTGAAGGGACTGAGGGAATTAGCAGATGTCAGGGGAAGAAGAGTATTTCAGGCAGAGGAAGCAGCCAGTGCAAAGGCCCCGAGGCAAGAACATGCCTTGTGTGTGTTTCAAGGAACAGCAAAGAGGCTAGTGTGGCTCAAGTACAGAGAGGGAGCAGCGGGGACGTGGGAGAGGAAGTCAGAGGGATGGGGAGAAATTATAGGCCCTAGTAAGGACTTTGGATCCACTCTGGCTGAAATGGGCAGCCACTGACGGGCTTTGGCAGAAGAGTCACACATCCACTTAAAAAACCCAAGAGAGGCCGGCGTGGTGGCTCACGCTTGTAATCCTAGCACTCTGGGAGGCCAAGGCGTGCGGATTGCTCAAAGTCAGGAGTTCTAAACTAGCCTGAGCAAGAGCAAGACCCCGTTTCTACTATAAATAGAAAGAAATTAATTGGCCAACTAATATATATAGAAAAAATTAGCCGGGCATGGTGGCACATGCCTGTAGTCCCAGCTACTCGGGAGGCTGAGGCAGGAGGATCGCTTGAGCCCAGGAGTTTGAGGTTGCTGTGAGCTAGGCTGACGCCATGGCACTTACTCTAGCCTAGGCAACAAAGCGAGACTGTCTCAAAAAAACAAAACAAAACAAAACAAAACAAACCTCTTCTCAATCTGGCTTGAAATTATTTAAAAAAAAAAAATCCAAGAGAATCCTTAGACAAACAATCAGGACTGATAACTTTTTCTCAGATTGCTGGAGACAAGATCAACCCACGCAAAAAAAAAAAATCAGCAATGTTTCTATATATCCAGCAACAAATGATTACAAAATAGAATTTTAAAAAAGTATTAGCTAAGTAGGAAAAACGATAACAAAACTATTTAGAAATGATACCCAAAAAGGAGGAGCAAGACTTTTATGAACAAAATTCAAAGACATAGGAGAAAATGCCTGAATAAATGGAAAAAATACTATGTTCATGGATAGGAAAATATACTGTTCATAAAGATGTTGTTTTTCCCCTGAAAATACAAAAATACAACATAAGCTTAGTCAAATTCTCAGCAGAGTTTCTTTTCATTTTTTGAGAGAAGCTGATGCTAAACTTAACATGGAAAAGTAAAAGGCCAAGAAAAGCCAAAACAATTTTGAAGACTAAGGATTGAGGACTTACCCTACCATATATCAAAGCTTATTGCAAAGCTATGCTAATAAGATGCTACCAAAGGAACAAAACTGAGAGCCCAGAAACAGAACACACACACAGAAAGGATGCATGACAGAGATGATATTACACATCAATAAAGGAAAGGTGGACTATTTGATAAATCATGCTGGGAATATAGGTAATGCATGTGGGAATAAAATAGATCCCTACCTAATGCCATGTCCAAAATTAATTTATAGATGGGTTCAAAAAAGGACTAAATGTAAAAGGCAAAACTTTAAAGTTTTAAAGAGAATGAGAGAAAACTTTTTGACACTGGAATAGGGAATATTTTCTCAAAGAAGTCACAAAAATATAAACCACATAGGGAAATAATGACATTTTTGAGATGTCAAATTTAAAATCTCCTGTCATGCTGGTGAAGGAAAAGTGTTGTTCAGAGTGCAGCCCTAGCGTCACAGAGCTGAGAGATGAGCATGTAATTGCCAGCCTGTATAGCAAACAATGCCACAGATAAAGTAGGAAAAAATAAAGCCGTACACCGTTAGAAGATGTTGGTACATCTATTACTGATAAATGATTACTGCCCAAATTTTCAGGGTAGTATTTCCACAGACTAATAAACAAAAGACCAAAAAATCCAAGGGAAATTAAGCAAAGGATATAAAAAGGCATATAAAAAGATATAAACATGTGGCAAATTATCCAACTTTTCTATTAACTAGGGAAATACAAATTTAAACAAAAATGAGATTTTACTCCTCAGATTGACAAATACATAAAACAAAACAAAGCTACCCGACAGTATTATAATCATATTGACAAAGACCCTGGGGGTTAGTAGCTCTTAATCGTTGCTTGGGAAATGTAAATTACTATGACCACTTTGTTGAGCAATCTTGCAATATCGGATAAAGTTGAAGGCTTTGTCCTTCAACCGATAGCTGTGACCTAGAATTCTTGCAATTCTAGTTAAAAATATACGCCCTGAGAAACTCTCACATCTGTGCATAAAGGGACATATACAAGGAGAGTTCATGTTTACAAAGGGGAAAAATCGAAAACAATTAAATGTTTATCAATGGGAGAACTGATAAACAAATTATACAATATTCACACAGAGCAGCAGTTAAAGTTAATGAATTGGAACCATATGTGTAAACATAGTCTTAAAAACATAATGTTAAATGAATAAAACCAATTGAAAAATCCTATGTGCATTGTGATAGAGTACCACAAATATAAAGTTTTACAATAGGCAAAACAGGAGTTAGAATTTATATACATGTTTCAAAAGTAGGTAATTTCAAAAATTTGTAAATTTCAAAAATTTACATGAAAAAAGATGAATCCATTTCGGTATAATATTTCCCTTTGGAGAGGAAGTGTGGAAGAAGATGAGCGAAGAAGACAGAGATGCTTCAATTCTAAATGCAATGTTTGTTCTTAAAACAAAACAAAACTCAAAAAGTAAATGAAGAAAAATGGACTTATTTGCCAAAATAAAAAATTCGCTATCTGGACTAAAAAGAAGGGACAAAACTGAAGGAGAAATTGGGGAGCAGAAAGATCAGGCTGAACGTAGTGGAGCAGAAATGCCCAGGGACAGTGATGTGGGCAAAGAGCTCTGACCAGCTCACTGAGCTTCCCAAAGTCCCGAGATGGTGCAGCCACACAGCCAAATGCTTCCTACGTCCCATGAGGGAGGCATGAAAACACCAGCGGGGAGAAAATGCTAGTGGCCCCGAAGATGCTTTGAAGAGTAGCCGGAGGAGAAGCAGTAGCAGAGGCCAGTGCAGACGCCCTGACGGAAAACCAGATGGGAATGCAGAAGATCAAAGGGTCCCAGGGAGAAGAGACGAAGACATCTGCAGGAGAAGGGATGGCCCAAGTTCAGCAAGGTCAGCAAAGCCAGCGCAGGAAGGACCCAGTGCCAGCGTCCCCCGGGTCACAGTACCCCGATGCTTCCTAACTCCTTACGTGGGATACCAGCCAGGGGATGAGGGGATCCCTAAGAGTGTTGAATGGAAAAAATAAATCATGAATGGAATGGAAAAAAACCTGAATCATCTGAGGTTCATTTTAAATAAGTAAAAACAAAGATTTGTATTTGTAAGTGGTACAGAGGGATGGGATAGCAATTCATTTTAGAGTTAGGAGGAAAACAATCACATTTAATCAAGAGGAAGAAGAAGATGAAGAAGGAAAGAACCATGGAAGGAAAAGAGATTAGAGCAGAGAGGGAGGAGGAAGATAACATGGTGGCAGGTGCAGAGGGTTCACCTGGGGTAGCCAGCTTGGGCTCCCCACCATGGGTGGTATGGTTACTGGTACTGCTGAGTGCCTGCCCACAGCTCGGGCCAGTGCCAATCCTTCCGTTTCCACCATCCCCTGGGGGATTAATCAGCCGCCTGTGGCAGGCGGAGTCCACTGGATGCCTTTCACCATAGAGAAGGCAGAGATTTGTCCTCATTAGAAAAGATGAGGTCCTGCATATGGATTTGCCTTCCCTGCCCACAGTGTTCCTGCCAGCAACCCCATCCATGGACTTACAAAACACCTGATCCACCATCATGGCGTCACTCATTTCTTACAACAGAGGAATTCGTTTTACTGAAAGAGAAGTGAAGCAATGGGCTCATGGCTATGGACTTCACTGCTCCTGCCATGTGCCCCATCACCCAGAAACAGCTGTCCCGAGAGAAGAGTAGTATGGCCTCCTGGACACTCCTTATGGCCGGGAGACCACGAGCAGCTGGTGCACTGGCCTCTAGGATGTGATACATGCTTGAGACCAGCGGCCGGTGTCTTTACTACACCACTCAGAGGCAGCATGAGTCAAGGGATGGCAGTGGCAGTGGTCCCTCTCATTAATGTACCTAGCAACACGTGCGCAGAATTTTTGATTCCTCTCTCCACAAGCCTGGGCTCTGTTGGTCTAGTTCTTGATCCCCAAGGGAAGAAGGCCTTCGCCACGGCACTCAACAGGGGGCCCATTAAGTTGGAAGTTGGAACTGCCACCTGGCTATTTGGCGCTCTTGTGTCATCACAACAAAGCAGAGAGGAGATGGTGTAGACTCATTTCTCCCTGCTCCTCCGGGCCAGATACAGCTATAAGCTCTGGAAATGACCCAGGAGCCAACCAAAGGAGAACTCTGATGGTAGAAAGAGGGAAGCTGACTGGATAGGGACCCCACAACTGAGGGAACGATGTAGCACAGGACAACTTCAGTCTCCCCACCCAACAGAGGAAGGAGACCCAAGCACGGTGTGTCACAATCCCCTGCGTAGCAACAGACGGTGGCACAGGTAGGCGTGCTCAGTCTTCCACCGGACCAAAGGCGACCTGTGGGGGTCGGAAGCCCTGTTAACAGCAGGGGATTATGACACGCTCACCTTTCCCCGTGGTCCTGGGACTTGCTCCCCCTACCAAGAGACACCTGGACAGTCAGGCGCCCCAGGCAAGAACAATCCCACTGTGACAAGCAGCCCAGCCCAGGAAGCCTCTTTTTCGCTGTGGCTTGGAGACTCCCCTCCTCCACATGGTGGCTGGGTGGCCCTGGCAGGTGTATCCCGCCATCAGTGCCACCCCAGAAAGCAATCTTTGTTTTTGTGGGTGGGACTTCCTTTCTCCAGCTAGAGGCAGCAGGAAGTGGGAACCCCTCAGGCAGCATCAGCAGGGGTGGCGAGAGCCCCAGTGGCACTAGACACACCAGCAGACCAAGCTGCACTGCGAAGGCTCTGAAGATTAAACTGTCCTTGGAACCACAGCCCAGAAAAGTAGACCAGGACTTGCAAGCTGAATCTAAAGTGGGAAATTGCCTATTACAACAAAATAACTAAACAGGACCCTGAGTCCCCCAACATGACAGCCAACCTGTCCAGGAGACAACTGAAAATCACCTCTCATACCAAGAACCAGGACTGTCACAACTGACATGGGAAAACACAACCAACCAGTACCAAGAGATGACTCAGATGTTGGGATAATCAGGCAAGGATTTTAAAGCAGCCGTCATAAAAATGCTTTGACAATAATTAAAAATTGTCCTGAAGCAAATGAAAAAAATAGAGAATTTCAGCAAGGAAATAGAAGTCATAAAAAAAAAACTCAGCCAAATGAAAATTATAGAATTGAAAAATACAGTAACAGAAATAAAAAACAGTGGCGATGACAAAGGATACAACCGGCAAACCTGAGGATGACAGATCAATAGAATTTGCCCAATATGAGTGACAGAGAGAAAATAGACTGAAAAATAGAGGAGAAAAGATGTCCTTCGATGGGTGAGTGGTCAAACAAAAGCTGTGGCTTATCCATACCATGTGATACTACACTATTGGATAGTAAAAAGAAACAAACTACTGACATGCACAACCACCTGGGTGACTCTCAAGGGCATTATACTGAGTGAAAAAAGCCAGTCCCAGAAGGTTACAGACTCTATGATTCCCTTTATACAATATTCCTCAAACGGCAAATTACAGAAGTACAGAACATGGCGATGCTTGCCAGGGTTCAGATGGGGTCAGGGTGTGGGGGGTGGCAGGAGGGAGGTGGGTATAGCTGTAGAAGGAAACACCAGTTGTCCTTGTGGAGCTAGGACCGTTCTGTATCTTGACAGGTGGAGGTTACACAAATCTACACATGGCATAGAATTGTGCAGAACTAACACACACACACACACACACACACACACACGCACATGCACACACATGAATACAAATAAAATGGGAAATCTGGGTAAAATTGGTGCATTGTGTCGGTGTCACTGTCCTGGTTGTGACGCTGTACTACAGCTCCACGGGGGAGACTGGGTGTATTGCTTCCCATAACTGCGTGGGAATCCACAACAATCTCAAAATGAAAAGCAGAAGGGGGCTGCTGTAGCATCTGACGGTTTTGCCAGTCCTTGGTCCGTTTGTCCTCACTCCTTTCCTTTCCTGCTTTCTCTGTGTCACGTGGCTGGGGATCGACTCTGCAGGCTGCATTTCCCCGTCTCTGCTCTCAGGCTCTGGCTGAGTTTTGGTGGGGGGACACCTTGGTGGAGACAACAGGCAGGAGGAGAGTAAAAGCCACCAGGTTTTCCCCCTCGCTCTCCATCTTAAGTGGCCTCCCCAGCAGTGGCCGACACTGCACCGTGGCTCCAGCTCCTGCCAGACAGGCTTCCCTGGAGGGGCCCCGCCCCTGGGGTCTGGTTCACTTCCAGCCTGGGAGTGGAGCTCCCTTCCTGCTGTTGCACCTCTGGGTGCCTTACCGTCCCCTTGGCTTCCTAGTCCTTGCATTCTCTGATCAACACATTCCTTGCAATAAATCCCATCTATTTTAAATGCTTGAGTAATTTCTATTTCCCTGTGGCCCCTGACTGGTATGGACAGCCCGGACCACGTGGTCTTGCTAAGGCCAAGTTAGGAGAAGAGGAAGGATTGGGTGGGTTTCACCCTCAGGAACCCAGCACAGCGGACATGGGCCCCTTTAGGGGATTGAATTGGATTGAATTGTGTTTCCCAAAAAGATATGTTGAAGTCTTAACACCTGGTGCTTGTGAATAGGACCTTACTTGGAAATACAGTGATCCTGTCTTTATCCATGGTTTTGCTTTCCAAAGTTTCAGTTACCTGCGGTCTACCAGGGTCTGAAAATATTAAATGGAGATTTCTGGAAATAATGCATAGGTTTTAAATCACACACCATTCCGAGTAGCATGACGAAATATCGTGCTGTCCCACTCCATCTGGCCTGGACAGTGAATCCTCCCTTTGTCCAACACATCCATGCTGTGCACACTACCAGCCCATTAGTCATCCATGTTGTCCACTCTGACATCCAGCCTTTGACAACCTAATGGCTCAATGGTCCAAGATCACCTGAAGCAGACGGTGCTCCTTCTGGTATGTTATCAGAAGGTCAATAGTAGCGTAACACCACATCACAATGCCTGCCTCCTTCACCTTGCTTCATCTCATCACTACAAAGAAGAAAGGTGAGTACAGTACAGTACAGTAAGATATTTTGAGAGAGAGAGAGAGAGCTCATTCACATAACACTTATCACAGTATAGTGTTATAGTTGTTCTATCGTATTATTAGTTGTTGGTAATCTCTTACTGTGCCTAATCTATAAATTAAACTCTATCATAGGTACATATGTATAGGAAAAAGCATAGTGTATGTAGCGTCTGGTGCTATCTAAGTTTTCAGGCATTCACTGGGGGTCTTGGAATGTACCCCTTGAAGATGAGGGGGGCTCCTGTAGGACCTTCGCAGATGGAATCTGTTGAAATGAGGACACATTGGAGTCAAGTGGGCCCTCCTTAAATCCAGTGGCTAGTGCCTTTCTAAGAGAAAAGGGAAAGGGATTTGGACACAGAGACACAGATACACAGGGGAGGAGGCCAAGTGGAGGCGGAGGCAGAGTGAAGCTTCTGCAAGGCAAGGAACACCAAGGACTGCCAGCTACCACCAGGAGAGAGGAGAGCGGCATGGGACAGATTCTCCCTCAGAGGCTCCAGAAGGAATGATCCCTGTCAACACCTTGATTTCCAACTTCTAGCCTCCAGAATTAGAAAGAATACATTTTGTTGTTTTCAGCCACCTGGTTTGTGGTACTTTGTTATGGCAGCCCAGGAAACAGAAATAAAGGACGGGTGGTCCAGTCCTGGCACATGCCTCAGCCTGGTGACAGCCCAGTGTTTGTTGTCCTATTTCCTATGCCAGCCGAACTGCATTACTGATTGGGGCAGGTTGTGCTGATCGTTAATACAGGGAGAGACTTCATAAACCCCCAAGGGACAGTGTAGACCGGATGACAAACGTAGACTAGTGACAACTGCTACCAAAGATGTGTCACTAGACCTGACCCAAGGCAGACAGAAGGATACCAGGAGTCGTGCTGAGGCCGGGAAGGGACCTGCAACACTTGAGCAGTGGTAAGGAGATGGTGGGATTCTGTACCTGGCATGTCAGTGCGCTACCCGTACCTCCGCCACGCTCCCTGGACGTCCTCTGCTGCTGTCGTGGGCAGCGCGTGGGCACACTGCCAGTGTCTTGCCACGGTACCTGTGACCCACTGCCCGGGTGCGCTCTGCTTGCAGGACTGTGCAAGACCCCATGGGGGTGGGCCAGAAGTTCTAGGGAGTCAACGCCCCCAGGAGCAGCCTTCAGTTCATACGGGGAAAGAGTTGGCGGATAAATGCCTGAGCTCCCCGGCGCCTTGACAGCACACTTCTGAGGGCTGGTCTGCATTGTCACGTAGGGGTCCCCAGAGGGACTGAGCCCCAGATGCTCAGAGCCAGTACCCGTTGTCAGTCTGATCATCATCCCGTTCCCTGCTGGCATTCTCTGCACTCTTTCTTGGGACCACCCCCTGCTATGGTCTGGATGCTGTGTTTCTCCAAAATTTGTATATTGAAACCTAACCCCTCCTCTTTTTAAACTTGAAACTAAAAAAAAAAAGAAAGAAAGAAAAGAAAAGCAAAATAAACACCTAATCCCCAGTACAATAGTACTCAGAAATGGGAACTTTAGGAGATGATTAGCTCATGAGGGCGGAGCCTTCAGAAATGGGCCCTTATAAAGAAGGCCCAAAGGAGCTTGTTCATCCTCTCAGCCATGCGGGGACACACAGAAGGCATGACTCAAAAAGAACAGGCCCTCACCAGACCCTGAATCTGCTGGTGCCTTGATCATGGACTTCCCAGCCTCCAGAGCCGTGAGCAATAAATTTATATCGTTTATAAATTAAATATGCATTTTGTTATAGTAACCTGAACAGACTAAGAAAACTTCCAAATAAACTATTTGTACTCAAATACTAGTCTCAGGATCCACTTTTTGGGGACCCAAACTGATTCACCTTCTGTGGCACACTCTCAGCCTGAGTGAGGGGAGGGCGTAACCAGTCTGGCCATCAGCATAGGAGAAGGCATAGGAGAGTGGGAGAAAGGACAGAGACATGTCTTCACTGGGGTAAAGTCCTGCTCATCTAGGAGTTCCAATAGCTGGCTAGGAATGGACCTGATGGCAAAGTCATCTGGCCCACAGGATAGGATTAATAGCATCACATACACAAAGCAACCAGTCAGGATTTGCTCCAATTACTGTTGCTGCATAGCAACTATCCCAAACTTAGTGGTGTAAAGCAGCAGCCCTTTTATTATGCTCATGGATCTTGTAAGATAAAAATTTAGAAACTACATAACAGGGGTAGCTTGCCTCTGCTACGTGATGTCTGGAGCCTCAGCGGGGAAGGAAGGCTTGCAAGCTGAGGGTGACCCAAGTGCTGGGGCTCAGAACCAGCTGAAGGCTGCCTCACTCACCTGTCTGGTGCTTGATGCTGCTGTTGACTGGGCCCTCAACTGGGGCTGTCAGCCAGGGCAACGCATGTGGCCTCTCCTCGAGTTGCTTGGGCTTCCTTACAGCATGGTGGCTGGTTTCACAAGTAGGCATCCCAAGAAAATCAGGCTGAAGATATAATGACTTTTATGATGATGCGGAAAGCATCAAGCGCTGGGATGGGGTCACTTGCTGCCTCCCCGACACTCTGCATCCTCGCGGACAGTGCTGTGTTGGGCCAGCTGGCGGGTGCACGCTGCTGGGGCCGGGCCTCATGCACCAATGTCTGCTGTCTGGGCCCTGTGCTGGGTGCTCGGCTGCCTGCCTCCTGTCATTTGGCCATGCTGCTCATCCTGATTGGGTAATTTTTGAATCCCACTGTTGCTGATTGGATGTTAAAGCTTGTTGCTAATTGGATGTTAAAGCTTGTTGCTGATTGGATGTTACAGCTTGTAGTTGATTGGACGCTTTTTGAGCCCTACCAAGGGTATAAAAGCAGGAGGAGAACAAGAAAGGGGGGGTCAGAAGATCTGGAGACAGGAAGTGAGCAGTAACACTAGGTGTGCTGAGCCTGCCAGAGGAATAGAGGCTGTTCTCTGACTCTTCCTATGCTGCTCGGTTCTTTCCCCCATCAAGAGCTGTAGCACTAGCTGTACACTGGCCGTAACAATGACCTAGTCTCAGAAGTAACCAAGTGTCCTTTTCACCATACTCGTAAGTCTGCCCCAAATCAAGGGGAAGGAATAGGGAATGACACTCAATGAGAGCAGTGTCAAAGTCTCTTTGCAAGATGACTATGTGGGTCGAGACACACTGTTGTGCCATCTGTGGGAAACACAGTCTGCTGCAGGATTCACTGACTCCTACCATGTGCTCAGCTCCGTTTCGAGGGCTGTGAGATTCACAAGACGGAGGCCTCCTGTCTGAGTCCACGTTGGCTGGACAAGAGGCTTCCTAACCTCCAGTTGGGGCCCCGCCTGGCGCAGGGTGCCTCTGCCTTCCTGGGCACAGCCCTGAGAGAGGTTGAGGGATGGACAGCCTGACCTAAGCAAGGTCAAAACGGTCCTTTCCAAATTTCTCTGACTGGTCCTTAGAAAAGGGGGCAGCTGTGTGCAGCCATGTGGAGGCGGCCAGCCAGCACTGGGCAGGGACTAAGCCGACGCCCAGAGAGAAACAGAGAGAGAGAGAGTGAGGCGGAGCACACTTTAGTTTCAGGCATCTCCAAGGCCCACCAGGGATGAGGCCCACCAGCACCCTGGCCCTTCCCGTGGGTACATGCAATGTCCTACATCCCTCCCAAATGTCCTCTTTCTTTTTTTAAATCTAAGCTATTCAAGTTGCATTTCTGTCACTTACAACCAAAAGTGTTCTGGCAAGCACAAGTATAAATGAATGGAGCGACCTCCATGTGGGCCGGCCCCAGAGCAAGAGAGTCAGCCATCAGATCCGGGGGTCAAGAAGGAGGCTGTCATCTGTTGGCAAGGTCAGGTGTCAGGAGAAAGGACACCAAGAGTTGGTCGGGGAAGAGAGTTCAAAGGGATGAAATGACAGTTTTGGATTCAGGCCGACTCAGATTCAAATCCTGCCTTAGAGATCTGTTGCTGAACCTTTCCGAGCCTCAGTTAGCTTATCTGTAAAATGGGACTAATGCCCACCTCACGGGATTACTAAGAAGACTCAATGATTAGGCTTAGGATTTAGCACCAGAGCAGCTACGTGGGAAACTATGATTCATTCATGCAGACATGCAATATTCTGAATTTTTATTATTCTCTTCAACCTCTTTTATCTGCCACTGATTGTTCAGTTAGGACATCACCTTTGTGTAGCAGCAGCTGTGAGTGTCCCGTCCGACAGCCGCCTGGGCCACTTCTGAGTTTGTCTGCCGACGGGGCAGAGAGATCCTTGTGTGCCGCCGGCCTTCCACCCTGAGCGCCCACGGTCTTGGCTCTTCCATTGGTGGGTTTCTCCATCACCACGGGGGCTTGTCTATCATGAAATGCAGCACAGTTAGTCCCCTGGGGCTCCAGCCAGCAAGGGACAGATCAGTGGACAATGCCACATCCTCCCTGTCTCTCAGCGGGACAGTCGTGCTCTTCAGGGTCCACGGCAGAGCTGAGCCCCAGTGGCAGGGGTGGCAGCCACTCATCAGCACGCACACACTTGCTTCCTCCTTTCCCCTCGCCCTCCAAACTCGGGCTCTTGCCACTTCCTGGGCCTTACCCCAGAATAGGGGTCCAGATGCTCTCTGTCCCCAGATTCTGCCACACCTGTCATTGCCCCAGACCCAGCCGGGGATGCAGGGGGGCAGGATGCAGGACTTCCCAGCTCAAGAGCCAGGTGTGTAGAATCTTTTTTGCTCTCAGTATTTCTTTTCTGCGGCCTGGGAAATCTCCAGTTTGAGAGTCAGGACGATTTGCTCTCACGTCATCATTCTTCCACCTCTATTGCCTTTGTCAAATTCTTGCTGAGTCTTATTAGGGCCTAAAATGTTAAAAATCAGAAAAATTTTCCTTTTTCTCTAATCTGTACTCCTTCCCTGAGGCAATGAAGGAGAGCATAACCAAGCCTGGCTAATTAAATGCAAGTGAGTGTGAGGAAGGGCCCAAGTAGAGGAAAATACGGTAAGAGAAACATTCAGTCCATGTTTCAAAACATAAACCCACCTCCTAGAGACAAGAAAAGTAAGATGCAAAGAGACCAAATGTCACGGTCAAGGCTCATACAGTTAGTAAACAGAGGAGTTGGAACCAGGCCCCAGTGGTGTGCCACATTTAGCCAAAAGAGTGGTTGTCACAACGTGCGCTGAAATCCAAGGCCCCACATAGAGTTAGGGTCCTGAAGTGTAAGTCCTTCAGTGCCCGCTGTGTTAAATCAAATTCTGTCTCGCAGAGACTAACACTGGCACAGACCCAAGAAAACCTTTGCGACACAGGATTACTCATTGCAAAGAACCACAGCCGCAGTCAGCAAGACACTGTTCCTTTAACGTGGACATGTCTTCCTGGGGCGCCCGGCAGTGCCTGTTCACCGTATGTTCCACGCACAACACAGGCACCTACAAATTAACCAGCTTTCTAAGAGATTTCACAAACAGGTCCGGAATGGTCCCCAGCTTCAGCTGGCCTTGACTTAGCCTGCAGGGCTTGTGCTCAGCCACTGAGCCAACCCTGGTGACTGAGGAATGGGAATGAGGGCTAAGCAGACTGAATGCATGTTGCATGCTGCATTTCTCTTTGGCTTCCAGCGTATGGGAGTAGGAACGCATAACGATTCTGTGCGCCAAGGTCGCCAACCCCACCCTTCTCTCTGAGAGTTATTTTTGTTCTTCACCCCAGGACGCAGTGTGGACAAGGCAGGTTCGGGGGACACACACTGACCGCACTGCGGGGTGTGCTCCGGTGGGTCCCGCAGTGTGGCTGCCCCTCTGCAGGTGTCAGCTGTCCGTCCTCACTGCGTCCTGTGCAGCTGCAGGAGAGCACTGGGTGACTTGCAAAAAACACATGACACGGAATCCACAGACGAATAGCAATGTTAAATTTACGAGCTGGGTTTCTCAGGCTCTGATTATGTAAAGCCACTAGAATCTTCTAGCGCTGCCTTCCCTGATGCAGCTCTGACGCTCCCTGGACACGTCCTCTGTCACGGCTTTTCTTCTAGGCGGGACAGGAAGGAAGAGTGGTGATGCTGACACGCAGCGAGTGAGTCACGGGGTGACCCTGGGGAGGGACTCCAGGCCTGAGCGTCTGCAGGTGGCCAGGCCAGGGCCGGCTGTTCGGGTGACGTCGCAGGGGGAGGTGTCAGCTCCCGTCCCCGCTGGCAGGGCAGCGTTCTGCTCCACGGGGCCTGACAGGGCTGCCCCTGCAACATCTTCTGGGCTCTGCGCCGCCTCCTCAGACCCCGGCCTCTCTCCGGCCCAGCCAGCCCAGACCTTTGGAACAGCCTAGACTGCTCGCACTGGCCTTGGATTCCCAAGGGCAGCCAGGAGTGCCCTGCAGCTTCATAAGGACAGTGGCCTCAGTAGGTCAGTGAGGAGCACGTTTGCGTCTGGGCAGTCACACGCGGGCAGGCCCTCCACTGCCGGGACAGGACTGTTCTCGGTGGGTGGGGCCGAGCCCCCCGCCCCAGGTGGCTCCCAGCTGGCCACTCTAGAGGGGTGGGGGTGGGTGCACAGGCATCGTACAATGAGCTCAGAAGCCAACATTAGTTACTTTTTACTTTGAAATCTACTGAATGGCAGCAGATATGTTTTCTTAATGGTATTTATTTTAGAAATGATCAAATGGATTGAAACTCTCTGATCACACAGCAATAAAGGTGCGGCAGCCCTGAAACCAGACGGGGCAGACCACGGTGTCAGTCGGCTGTGGCCGTGGACATCAGACGCGCCACCAGGCGCCCTCTCGGGAGTGCAGACTTGTCCTGCAGCGACTCAGGCCACCATGAGCAGTTCCTTCAGGGAAGCACTTCCACTCAAGAGAACCACCTTGCCCGAGTCCACTCGGGCTGGGGGAATTGAGATGGCTGGTCAGCCCAGGGCTATACAGGCTGGACCCTTCGCTGCGGACAGCTCCAGAGCTCAGGGCTTTGCTGGGACCACAGCTCAGCTCCACTTCTCCCTCTGCTCACTGCTCCATCCCTCCCTCCACAGGTGATGGTCCCCAGAGCCCTCCCTAACAAGCCTCCTGCACACAACTCTCTGTGTCCGAGTCTGCTGTGTTGCTCTCTGCCCTCCCCCACTCCCGCATCCCTTCTTTCTGCCCATCATCACCCCGATGTTCTCTGGGACTTGCCTGTCCCACATTGCCACAGTCTTGGAGGGGCTGCAAACGGGGGGCCCTGTCCACTGTCGGTCCAGGGCCAACCACATGCCCGAGCCAGTCGCATTTTCTCTGGGCCTTTGCAGCCCAGCTGAGTGACATGAGAAGGGATGGAGCATGCCCGTGCCAGGATGCACCTAGACTGGGCGGCCAGGGGGTTCTTCTGTCTGTGCCCACGTCCCGCTTCCTGACCGCACTGCGTGGTGTGTTATCACACTGTGCAACGATTTCTCTCTTTAAAATAGATCTGGGTCTGAGCACAGCCTTGGGCAGGGGGGAGGAGTGGGAGAACATTCGAAAAGAGGAGGCCCGTGAGGCTAAGCAGTGTGAGCAGCTGGCAAGGGCCCTCCAGGGAGCGGAGCAGCGTGTGCAGAGGCCCTGGGGTGAGAGAGCACCTGGCCGGTAGCAAGAGCAGCAGGGGATGAGCAGGAAGGTTTTCCATGTGTGTGAGCCTGACCCTCCCATGTCTGGGCTGCTCCTCCCCAGAACTCCAGCAGCACCTGCCGCGGGCTGCCTGCTGCCCTCTCCTGGCCTCTCGTGGAACTGCCACCACCGCAACCACAGGCTTATTCCTCTAAGGATGCACCAGCCCTGGGCTGAGGCAGGAATCCAGTGCAAGGGTGTCAGAGCGTGTCCAGTGCCAGGGACCTCAGGGATAATTGTGTTTGGCCACCACATTTTACAGATGAAGACACTGAGGCCCAGGAAGGGAAATGATTACTCTGGGTCTTAGGCCACATTCATGGACTTGAGCTTCCTAATCCACAGGCACAGATGGTCTCCAGGGCCCATCATTACGTCCAAACCTGGAAGACAGGAGCTGCCCCTGAGACCACACCCTTGTGCTTTAGCTACAGATATCACACAAACTTGTCCTCAACTAGCAACGCGATTTTATTAATGGCTGTCACTATCGTAGCTGTTTATCATTCCAAACATTTCGAATTCCAAAGAATCTGAGCCCCTGAAGAAGAATTAAAAGACAGATAAATAGAGAGCTGTTACCTTATGTCTCAGGGCAAACCTCCAGTCATGGATACTTCCAGATTCAGGATGTACAGGGAGAAGGGATGAGCTCCTGAGACTGTGTCCTTGCGTGGTCCACATGCTTTGGGTAACCAAGCTGATGTCCCGAAGCACGAGACCCGCAGGTCCTCTGCTGACCTGAGCTGCTGTGATTCTCTTCTGTCCATAGGCATGGACCCCGCCTTTGTCCCCTGAAAGCCAGCCGGCCACACAAGCGAGTCTCTGGCTCTCAGGAAATGCCTGTCTTGTCCGGTACATAAAATGAAATGGTCATAGTCTATGGGATGCTGAAGGTGAAACGAGATCCTATTTCTGGCCACCCTTTTTCCTTGGAAGTGTCAATGTGTTGGAACTGCACCAGGCCAGGTGAGAATATACCTCCTTTCTGAAATGGTGATTACAAATTGTAGGCAGCAGCAACCTCAAGCAGCGGGAGTTGGCAGGAGTGAAAAGGGAGGAGAGAAGAGCTCTCTGTGTTTAAATGCTGAGTTGGGGGCTGTGGGTATTTCCTGCCAGGTTGTGAAAGTCTGTAAGAGAAGCTTCGAAACTGCAAATATCCATCATGGCCCCCATAAAGGACCTGCTGTAAGAGGGTGTGTCTTCCGGGTTGAGATGAGCAGGAAGCCAGAGGGGGTCTGTCCGCAGAGTCGGGCGGTGTGCGGGAGCAGAGCGGGTGCCCACCGAGAGTGGGCCTTGGCACAGGCAGCACCTGGGAAGCCCGAACTGCTGAGAGAGCAGCTCCTCACCTCCAAGACGACAGCTGTAAAATTCAGCAGTGTGGCAAGGCCTGTTCACTCATCACCAAGCCTTTTTCCTTCTCCTCCTGGGTACTCAGCTGGACCGCGTTTCCCCGCCTGCCTTGCAGACGCGTGTGGCCACGTGCCTGACATGGAGCCGGGGAACAGGCGCACCCCAGGAAGGCCTCCCCTGCATGGCCCTTCCTCTAGCCCGTCTGTAAGCCCAAGACCGATGCCCAGGGCGACCTGGAAGCTACACGGTGAGGACAGCAGAGCTCTGTCGGCCTGGGTCCCCACAGGACCGAGCTGAGCCAATATCCCCATCTACGTTTTCCTTGTGACAATCTAGAAGCACCTACTTTGTGCTGCTACACGAGTAATAGATATTCCCTTATTGCGTGAGGGCACTAAGGTTGGGGGTGGTGAGTACAGCACATGACAGTACACTGATATAAAGAGCAGGACTTAGAAGCTCTGAACATCGCTTTGAGAGCTAATGGAGAGTGATGATGATGATGGTATCACGAGAGCCACTTGTGCAACCCTCTGCCGCCAGGCGGGGCCTGTCTCCACGGCGGGGACGCAGGCAGAGGAGACGTGGTGACCGCTGGCCTCACAGCTGAGCACCTCGAGGCTCGCAAAGACACCGTGGCTCGCACAGGCCGGCACCCCTGGCAAGTCCTGTGTTAGGGCTCACCCCACATTCCTAGAAGGTCTGTAGGCACGTGTGGGAACAGACCCGCTCACATCTCACGCAAGAGGCCACGCCGAGACCCACCCACACGGCCTCAGTGCCTTTGCACTCCCAGTCCCAAAGGCGGCGTCCGTGTCTGTGTCCGCGGCGGCCGGCAGGCTGCTGGAGTCCACGAGGGCAGCGGGAGGGGCTGGGATCACGCCCTCCAGGGCTGCCCTGGACCGAGGATGGGCCATGCAGGCTGCACAGGCTCCAGTCCCTCAGCCCCGACTGGATACTCTGGAGCGTGACCTACCCTGTCCCTGGGTTCCCTCCAGGATGGACCCAAGCGGGGGCCTGCAGGGGACTTTGCCTGACACGGCACCTTGCATGGCCCCATCCTTGCTGGTCCCACTGCCCCCTTCCCTGCTGGTTTCCCTCCTAATAAACCACTTTCCTGTTCGTATTTGTGTTGGGGTGGGGACCTACCCTGAGGTGTTTAGAGTTTGCCCCGCCTCCTTGTCCAAGTGACAAAGCTGATGGGCAGAGGGGGAGGGACTTGCTGGAGGTCACATGGAGGAGGAGGGGCCAGAGCCCAGGTCCCTGAGCCTCATTCTCTGAGGCTCTGACAGCTGATGCTGTGAAGGGACCTTCACTCTTGGAGTCTGGCTGTCACCTGCGATGCCCGAGGCAAGAGTCAGGACTCCAACTTGAGTCAAAGTGATGGAATCACCCGCACAACGCCCACCTAGACTCCTGATGCCCTGACACGCCCCGTCCCGCCCTGAGGACAGGCAGACAGTGAACGGGCAGGTATTTATGGGCGCTTGTTGGGGCAGGCAGCGCCTGGGTGCTGGGCTATCAGGGTGAAGGATGAGCCACGTGCCTGCCACTCGGGACGTGGCAGTGGGGAGACAGAATGTCACACCAGGGAGTTAGAAATGCTAAGAAGAAAAACCAATAGGGGCTGCCGTGTCACACAGGGGTCAGGTGTCAGGGGGAGCATTGTGAGGAGGTGACACAGAGGCTGAGGAAAGCGAAGGCCAGCACAGTTTTCTCCAGGTCCTGTGTCCTGAGGCGGCACAGCGTGGCATCTGGCTGGGGTCCGGTGGCTGTGGTCAGTGGGCAGCCGGCTCTGCCTGGAGGGGTCTCCTCCGGGTCCACCCTGTGCCGTGTTGTCACGGGGCCCGCAGGGCTGGCGGGCTGTCGCTACAGAGGGCAAAGGAGACGGGCTGGAAGCAAGGGGGCTGTGGCCCATGGCCTGTGCGCCCCGCGCTTGTACCCCCAGAACGACCTTCCAGCGCCAGAGGGCAGTGCTGGAGCCGTCCTCGGCCCTTCCAGTCAAGCCGCTATCTGGAAAGGAAGGAGATCTGCAGTTCCACGTCACATGTTCTCCCTGTGACCTCAGTGCACATACATGTCACACTTAGGGCGGGAATTTTCTCTTCCCAAACTTTAACTGTCTGGAAACCCTGTAAGAGCTCAGAGCTTGAGCTTGTGGGGTCTGCAGGGGGTGGGTGCGGCCCCACCCAGCGCCGTGTGCTCTCGCGTCCTCACTGGGCTCTGGCCTGAAGGACAAGCCCGGGCTGGGGAACGGCCAGGGCAAAGCGTCTGGGGAAGAAGCGTGCTCTCGTGCTCGGGAGCATTTGCACGGGCAGTAATGGCGCCTCCCTCCTAGGGCTGCTCTGAAGTCACTGCCACCAGCTGCTCTGCCTGCTTCACTTGGGGACTCTCATGGCCCCTGTGTGGCTTGTTGTGTCTGGGGTTCACACTGCTCTGAGCAGGCCCAGGAATTCTCAGAAAGGACCCCCTCAACCCCTCACCCCCTCACAGGGGCCATATCAACTCCCGGGAAGGACCCCACCCAGGACTCGGTGTCCCCACTTGCTTCAATCCCACTGCGATCGGCTTTGTGGGGGAGGGACGGGGGGGGTGGCTTTCAAAAGTACTTATCTTTAATTTTTGCTCTTACGACAGCAAAGAAAAAGTAAAAGTCACCTTTGGGCCCGTCTTCCAAAGATGATATTCCAAATTCTTGAGTGTATTTTATTTTTCTCTTTTTTATAATAAATATTTTTTTATAGTTGGGAAATCACATTTTTTTCTTTTTCTGTGAGTTTGTTTGTTTCTTTGGCTGCCGCTCTCTTATCAAGGATGCAACATATGGTAGAGGAATTTTCTTCTACCTGGGGTTTTGGAAATAATTCAAAAGGATGCTTTGCTCTTTGTTGGCTAAAAGGTGTGTTTTTGTTTTATGAAAACTGCTAGTTAGAATCAGAGTCATAAAACTGAACATAATCTGGGAACTACAGATCGACTTTTGCTACAGCAAAAACTCCTTCTCATAGAGGAATGCTACAACGTGGACACACACGAGGTCAGAACCCAAAATGTGCACAGCAACTGTGCCTTAGTACCTTTTCTTTCCTTTGTGTTTATTTGTATGTTTCCAGTCCTTCCACAATAAACACGTAATAGTTATATATGAAAATAATAAAAATATTTTTTCAAAATTCACTCTAATAAAGGGGGAAGGACAAATAAAAGACAAAGCATTCTATGTGTAGTATAACCTAGTGTGTTATAGGATAGTAGAAGTTTCAGGAAGAAATGATCCAGTGATGAAACAAGTTGGGAAACACCGAGTTAAATGCAGCTAATCAGATTTCTTCCTTGCAGGGCTTCTCAGAGCCTTTCATACACTGGTGGTTGTTGGGATCTTTAAGAGGGGGCTCTACCTAGGGATGTTTCCAGCCTTATCTGATCCCTGAACTCCTCTTCTGGGGAGAATCTCTCCAGAATGTTTATCTGGGGAACATATTGGAAAACCCGGCTGCAAAGCTCTGACCATGTGCTGAATCAGGGAAACACTGGAGTCCCGTTAGGCCAAGTTCTAACGTGGCCTGCGTAGTTGAACGAAGCCTTGTTAGAAATTGGAGACCACGTCAGCTGTCAAACCAGGGGCACCGCTGAGATCACGCTGGCAGTTTAAGACATGTGGCCAGACAGAGTATGGATTTTCAAAGTAAAGGTTTGGAAAAGTAGAAAGATACTCTTTGGGCTTTCGGCTGGAAGGATCGCTGAGCTGTTGGCTGAGCAGAGGCTGCAGGCCGAGGGTAAACAGAGGGAATGCCCTGCGTTCCAAGGGCGTAAACTATGTCTGCAGACCAAACCGTCCAAAGGGGCAGGAGAGGGGCACGGGAGGCTGGGTGCAGCACACAGGCCAGGGGCTGCCCACACCGCTTGGGCCTCGGCATCACAAGGGCTGGCCTCCAGCTGCCAGGATCTGAGTCTCTTCACTCAAGGGCTTCATCTGGCCATTCGAGCCTGCAAGGACCCGCCGAAAAACGCATGAGAATGGAGGGGAGGCAGCCTGGAACAAATGATGGAAGGGAATTGGCCCATAAACACTCCAGCTTCCCCACCCCTTAGCAGGATGACCCTGAAGTGGATTGTCTACACCAGTCAGGTGCATTGTCTACACTGGCTCCCAGAATTCCTCAAAGGATAAATCTCCAGTTGCCCGTAGTGGCCTCTGGTTTGATAACACACCTTGTTTGCCTGCCTTCCCTTCCCTGGGAAACAAGGTAAGTCCTGCAGGAGTTTCTTTCCTAGCAAGAAAGCCAGTTTTCCTGCGTTTCCATGATTCTCCCAGCCAAGATTTGTTCCACTCCAGTGAGTTAAGAATAGTTCCTCCCTATTTCTGACAGAGGGCAGCATTTAGTTTTCTTTCACAGTAGGATGTATTCCTGGGCTAGCAAATGAGACTCCAGCTCAAAATAAAGAAAAACAAACTGAAATGAGGATTTTAATCACTGTGAAGGGGATGAAAGGCTGTGTCAGCGTTTCCATGGTAAGTGCCGTCTTTCAGGGATTTATCATACCAGCTGTAAAAATATGCTTTCTGCTAGGATATGGCAAGAGCAAGCCTTCAGTCACTTAAAATCTATATATTAGTAAAGATTCTACTTTCAATCAAGTCAGAAACGTGACTCTGTAAAAATGGCACAGAATTCTCCTCTGCCCCTCACGGCTGCCAACTGCTCCCTGCCACGTTCCCTGCCAAAGCAGCTCGGCGCCGAGAAGTGGCCAAGTCATGGACTGGACCTTTCCAGAGGCTGCTTTGCATTCTGGAACCCAGTTACATGGAGGAAGAGGGCCTGGTTCTCTGTGGAGGCAAAGTGGTGGCCCTTGTGGGGTCCTGCCAGCAGGTCTGTGTGTAGGTGGCTCTTCTCTGAGCACTGGCTCACTTGCTCCCTCGCCTGCATCCCAGGTTCTGGAGTTGCGGAGGAAAGAGGGTGTGTCAGCACAGCCACACGGTATCTCTGGCCCCTTGGCTCGGGATGCTGAGGTCACTGCGGACTTCACAAGTGGAAAAAACTCAGGTTGAGTTGATGGGAAGCCTTGGGCTTTGCCTGGTTTTGCCTTGCAGCCCACGCTTCTGTAGTGTGAGGAGAACAAAGGCAGCCAGGTCAAGCTATCTGCCAAAAGTGAAAGCAAAACAGGGCTCAGCCTCAGCCTTTACCATCAAGGCACCTCTGCTTGGCTTTAAGTAAGACCAAATGTGTGAAACCTTTAGTATATCTTTATTTGAAATAGGATGGTGGATATGGAGTGAGGCTCTTTAAGATAGAGGAAAGGTAAGAGCAGAAAGTAAACTTCTTATAACCTGAAATGAATCCTTATTATGGTGCCAGTGGTGCTCATCAGGTCTTAGGCACTACTGATTTAATCTTTCCCTCAGCACAGTGAGTGATATGTACTGTGATTCCATTTTAAAAAAGAACAAATTGCCTGGGTGTGGTGGGTCACATCTGTAATCCTAGCACCCTGGGAGGCTGAGGGGGAGCATCGCTTGAGGTCAGGAGTCTGAGACCAGTCTGAGCAAGAGTGAGACCTCATCTCTACAAAAAATTGAAAATTAGCCAGGCACAGTGCATGTGCCTGTAGGCCAGCTACTCAGGAGGCTGAGGCAGGAGAATGCTTGCACCAGGAGTTTGAGGTTGTAGTGAACTATGATGATGCCACTGAACTCTAGTACAGGTGGCAGAGCAAGACACTGTCTCACAAAAAAATGAACAAATTGACACTCAGAGGTTAAAGAACTCACCCATATAGACAGCCCAAATAGCGAGAGTAATCCTAAGCATAAGAACAAGATGGAGCCATCACATTACTTGACTTCAAACTATACTATAAGGCTACAGTAACCAAGACAGCATAGTACTGATATGAGAACAGACACAGATCAATGGAGCAGAATAGAAAACCCAGAATCAAAGCCACATACAACCAACTGATCTTAGAGTAGAGAAAAAAAAAACAAAAAAACACTGGGGAAAGGATACTCTATTCAATAAATGGTGCTGGGAAAATTACATACCCATATGCAGAAGAATGAATCTGGACTCATATCTCTCATCATATACAAAAATCAATTCAAGATTGATTAAATACTTAAATATAAGATCTTAAACTATTAAATTTCCAGAAGAATATCTAGGAAAAACTCTTCTGGATATTGGCCTAGGCAAAGAATTTATGACTAAGACCTCAAAAGCAAATGCTACAAAGACAAAAATAGACAAATGGGACTTAATTAAACTGAAGCTTCCACATAGCCAAAGAAATAATCAACAAAGTAAACAGACAAACTGCAAAATGGGAGAAAATATTCACAAACTATGCACCTGACAAAGACAAAGATTAGTATCCAGAATCTACAATGAACTCAAACAACTCAACAAGAAAAGTCTAATAACCCCATTAAAAAGGGGGCAAAGGACACAAACAGATATTTTTCAAAAGAAGACATACAAATGGCCAACAAACACATGAGAAAATGTTCAGATGACAGAACATCTCCTCACTGAATAAACAAAACTAGTATTAACCTGATACCAAAACTCCCTTATGTAGATTCAATGTAGTCTCTACCAAAATCCCAGTTTACTCTTTTGCAGAAATTGATAAGCTGATCCCCAAACTCAGATGAGAACACAAAGAACCCAGAATAGCCAAAAATAATCTTGAATATGAAAAAAAAAAAGATTGGGGAATTTATATGTTGTATTTTCAAAACTTACTACAAAGCTACAATAATCAAGATGGTATGGTATAGGCATAAGGATAAACAATTATATCAATGAAATAGAATTGAGGGTCTAAAGATAAATTTTTACCTTCACGGTGAATTGGTTTTCAACAAGAGTTCCAAGACAATTCAATGAATAAGAATAGTCTTTTTAACAAATAGTGTTGGGACAAATAGATAGCCACATGCAAAAGAATAAAGTTGTACCTCTATCTCATATCACACACAAAAATTAACTCAAAATAAATATTATAATAGACCTACACATAAGACCTAAAACTATAAAGCTCTCAATGGAAAATAAGAGTAAATCTTTGTGACTTTGGGTTAGGCAATGGTTTCTTTCTTTCTTTCTTTCCTTTTTTTTTTGAGACATAGTCTCACTCTGTTGCCCCAGCTAGAGTGCCGTGGCATCAGCCTAGTTCACAGCAACCTCAAACTCCTGGGTTCAAGTAATTCTTCTGCCTCAGCCTCCTGAGTAGCTCAGAATACAGGCGTGTGCCACCATGCCCGGCCAATTTTTTCTATATATTTTTAGTTGGCCAATTAATTTCTTTATATTTTTAGTAGAGGCAGGGTCTCACTCTTGCTCAGGTTGGTTTCGAACTCCTGAGTCCAAATGATCCGCCTGCCTCAGCCTCCCAGAGTGCTAGGATTACAGGCATGAGCCACCACGCCCGGCCGATGGTTTCTAATACATAACACCAAAAGCACAATTCATAAAAGTAAAAATAGATCCACTGAACTTCATCAAAATTAAAACTTTTTTGCTGCAAATGACACCATTAAGAAAGGAAAAAACAGCTCACAGAATGAGTGAAAATATTTGTCAATTATATATCTCATAAGGGACCTATATCCAGAACATTTAAGAACTCTTATAACTCAATAGCAGACAAATAGGCAAATTTAAAAATGGGCAAAGGATCTGATAGACATTTATCCAAAAAGATATACAAATGGCCAAAATGTACATGGAAAGATGTTCAACACTGTTAGTCATTAGGGAAGTGTAAATCAAACCCATAATCAGTTACCACTTCACATTCACTAGAATGGTTGTAATAAAAACATAGACAATAACAAGTGTTGGTGAGGATGTGGAGAAACTGAAAACCTCGTATATTGCAGGCGGGAATTTCAAGTGGTGTAGGTGTTTTGGAAAATAGTTTGAAGTTCCTGAAAAGTTAAAACACATTGTTTCCATATAATCCAGCCACTCCACTTGTAGAAGATTGAGAACATGTTCACACAAAACTTGTACATGAATGTTCACAGCAGCATAATATAATATCCAAAAATGGAAAAGCCCAGCTGTCAATCAAGTGATGAATGGGTATGCAAACTGTGATATATTCATACAATTGAACATTATTCATCAATAAAAAGGCATGAAGTGCTGATTCATGTTGCAACATGAATGACACTCAAAAACATGCTAAGTGAAAAAAGCTAGGCACAAAAGGCCATACATGATTCAATTTATAAGAAATATTCAGAATAGACAAATCCATAGAGACAATGATTGCCTAGAGCTGGAAGAGGGGAAAGGATGAAGGAATGACTGCTAATGGTTATTAGTTTTCTTTTTGAGGTGATGAAAATGTTTTAAAATTAAATTGCGGTGATGGTTGCCCAACTTTGTGAATAGACAAAAACTCACTAAATTTGACAGTTTAAGTGGATGATTCATGGCATGTGAATGTCAATAAAGTTGTTAAAATGATAGATTAGTTAAAAATGCTATGGTAAATGTATACAATGGATAATTCTACAGCTACTTAAATTACCAATGCAATTCATATATATTAATATGGATAGTTATCCATGGTACAGTAAATGAGGGGGGAAAGCAGGTTATAATTCACTATAATATGATAATATGTTTATTAAAATGTGTGTGTTTGTGTCTGTCTGCAGAAAATAAAATATGGAAGGTTATACCAGGGCTGTCCAAAAAGTATCCAGCCATTGTTAATATAACGAGAATGGTTACATAGCTGGATTCTTTCTGGACAGCTCCTGTATATTTAAGGAGTGATTTTCACTGAGTACTGCATGATAAACTATTCTTTTTCAAATTTTTATTTAATCTTTGAAGAAGTAATAAAATTACGTGGCATAAAAATCAAAAGCGCAGAACGACTATCTAGTGAAAATATACCCCTTCACACCGCCCCGTTCTCATTCCAGACAGCAGCCGGGGCCCCCAGCTGCCTGAGTGTCCTCTGGGAAAATTGACACAAAGGGTGGCAGCTTTGGGCACTGCCCGGCCCCTCCGTTGTTTCCTTTAACCATGTCTTTTCCTTGTCCAGATAGAACAAGAGTCCCTGGCTTTTGTGTTAAAGATTGAATAGCTCTCCGTCCTACTGAGGTACTGTTTCAAAGATTCAAGTATAAAACTCATGCATTTCCTAATTTGATTTTGCATCTGGCAGCTGCGTTGTTTGTCATCAGAAAGAAATTCAGTTATTGCCCCCAAAGAAGTACATGCACTGAGGACGCAGGTCTGCGACGAGTGAGCCCCAGAGGGCAGGCACCTGCGCACCCACACTCGGTTGCTTGAGGAGACCAAGGACGCCTAGACGGGAAGCAGAGGACAGTGAGGGAGACGGGAGCCACCTGGGCAGGGACCCGAGAGCTGCTGGCGCTGAGGAAGGAGAGCCCGCGGCATGTAGGAATCACTCCTCCTCTGTTGCCTTCACTCTCCACCTCCCCAAAGTGAGGAGAGTCTGACATTTGGGGACGACGGAGCCAGAATTCGTTCCCCGAGGACGCCCCTGGCCTGCACGTGCCACAGCCGTCCTTCCCTGCTCTCCCCTCCAGCCCGAAATGGGCCTTGCCGCTCGCGCTCAGAGAGGAGATGGAGATGCTCCGGGAGCCCCCGGGAGCCGTAGATCCTGCGTGTCTGCGGCGTCTCTGGCCGGTTGACTTACGCCTCGCAGAAACCTCAGAAGCTGCGTGGGTCTGACGCCCGCGTCCCCCTTCCTCGCTGAGTGACCGTGAGCAAGCTCTCTGTGCGGTGTCCTAGCTCACCAGCCAGAAGTCAAGGAATCTTCAGCCACCATTACTGTCATCCCTGTTGGGGGGAGGGCTCCCAGACGACCTCCCTGGGCTGGCTGTACCCAGCCCTGTGGGGCGCACAGGGAAGGGCCAATTCAGGAAGGGGGACTGAAGGGCCGCTTTTCCGAGCTGGTGGCTTCGGAGTGAGAGCCACCTCCAGCCCGTATGTCCTCTGGTGCTCCTGAGGGTTCCGCCTGCCTTCCTGGAGCAGGTTTCCTGGGGACTTCTTGTTAGTAAGTTGTCAAATAGGAGAAGGAAATCACAATATCTCAGCTGAGGAAGAAATGAGATTTCTGGAATTTGGCCCAGACTAAAGACCAAGTTTCTTCCACAGGAGTCTATG
The DNA here is from genome assembly GCA_008750895.1 of Mirza zaza. NCBI lineage: Eukaryota > Metazoa > Chordata > Mammalia > Primates > Cheirogaleidae > Mirza > Mirza zaza. Next base: position 28,828 of record VSMD01037716.1, read on the forward strand.
CCCAACTAAGCTCAGAAGGAGGCATGTATCTTGTAGCAACGCAGTCTGGAGCCAGAGGCAGGGGCTCAGGACTGATAATTCCAATTAAAACAACCCCAAGTGTGCACAGGGGTTTTTATCTGGGCATCTCTAAGGGCTTTATAAGTAACAGCGAATCTTCACAGAAGCTTTCACAGAGAGGCAGGCAGGAAAGAAAAGCACTTGTCCCTTTGGAGATGGAGAAACCAGGCTGGGAAGTGGTTTATCTAAGATCATGAAATGCCTATGGCCATGAAAAGGAATGTCTTTCCAAGACCCTGGTTGAATCTACAATTTTTTGATGCCGATAAACCACTCATTTGAAAAACACTAACAGCATTTAACAACCACGTTTTAAAGGCTGGGCCCTGGGAATGATGCTTTATGAGATTTGTCCTCATGATATTCTTAAATGTTGATTCCATTGCCAACCCCAATTTACTGATGAGGAAACTGAGGTTCAGAGAGTCTCCCTAAATTTCTCAGATTTCACAACTAAGTGCAGGAACTAATTGTCACCCAGCTCTCTCCCTGCTAAAGCCACTGCCTTCCCTCTGTTCTACTACTCTGTCTGGCAACCACTTTGTAAATATGTATCAGCAACTTCAAAAATGTTCCTGCTGTTTGGTCTAGTTATCCCACTTCTGGCCACATATTTTCATGAAACAATTCTAAATGCAGAATAAGTGTCTTAGAGTTCAACATGGCTAAGGACACAATGGTGTTTACCTCTTTCCTCAAATCCCACTGACATGACAGAAGAAATAAAGAGATAAAAATTGAGTCACAGTGGTGGTGGACAGTCAGGAGGAATAGGGTCAATGTCCAGAAGATGAAGGAATTTCTGGGAAATACAAGACAAATAAAAGAACAGATTGACGGTGAAAGGAAACAGAAACTATAATGCTGCAGAAATGAATGCACAGTCATCACAGACAGAATTCTCCCAACAGAACTCTCTGGAACGGAGACAACAGGCACCAGGAGAAAGAGTGTGTTAGGGGTGGACTGCAGGATGGTTGAGCTAGTTCTTTCCACTGTCCACTAACTGTCACCCTGTGCACGCAGGCACCTAAGGCTGGCTGCTGTATCAGAGACTGCATTGCCTGCGGGAAGAATGGAATTCTCACGTGTAGTAAGGAAATGTCCTCCAGCCACCAACACTGTTCAGTCCGTATATTCGTCTACAAACATCAACAGACAAGCAAGAATTGCCAGACGTTTCTGAAAAGCCAGAGCCTGAGAGAGGTACCGGAAAGAAAAATAGACCTGACTCTAAGGAAACAGAAATTATTCCTAAAACAGAAGAAAATTTTAAGTAACTCTCCCAGACAATTAAGAGAACATCACATTCATTAAGAAAAATACTCTATGAAAAAAATACAACCAGAGTTGTTAGAAATTAAAATTATGATTGCAAAAATTTTTTTTAAAATGGATTGAATAGACAAATGAAAACCAAATTAGTAAACTGGAAGATCAAAGTAAGGGATTCTCCCCAAACGTATTACAAAAAAATAAAGAGATGTCATCTTTTTTAAAGTGAAGTGACATGAAGTATAGATCAAACTATGTATATCTTTCCTATAGGAGTTCCAGAGGCAAGAACACAGAGAACAGATAGAAGGAAATAAAAAAGATATAGTAGAACAAAATGTCCTAGAGTTAAAGAAAGATGCCAAATAGAAAAGGACCCACTGAGAGCTGGGCAAGAATACAAAGTAAGCTTTAAAACTTATTTTTTAAAAAGGCAATCAATCTAATAGAAAAATGGATAAAAAACATAAGATAGTTCACATAAGAGAATATGAATATAGCTAAAAAATAGATGAAAAGAACTCAATCTTACACATCATTAGGGAAATGCAAATTATACTTTTCACCCATCAAATTGTCATGAATGAAATACACCTTAATATCTAGTGTTGATGACAATATGATAAATCAGCAATTTAACAAATGTTATGATATTTGTAACAACCTTCCAGAGGGCATCTTGGCAGCAGCCGTGAATGAAGAATGTAAATGTAACTCAGCATTACTGCTTCTTGGAATCCATTCTGCAGAAATACTCACCCATGTCCACAAAGATATATTTAAAAGGATATTCACTGGACCATTGTTTGTAACAGTGATTACTGGAAATCATGTACGTGTTCAACAACAGAAAAATAATTACATAAGTTGTGGTGTGTGTGTACATGCACACATTATGGACTTCTATGCAACCATCAAAAATAATGAGGTAGATGTCTATATGTCTAATATGAAAAGATTTCAAAGATAAGGTGAAAAAATCAGTGTTGAAGTACAAGTCGACTTTGATTTTTCTTGCCAGTGTTTCTTCAGTTCAAGGTCATTTCCTTTTATTGTTTCTTGGATTATTTCTTTTCCTCCTCTGAGAATCCTGTTAGATGAATGTTTAAACTTCTAGACTTATGTCTCTTCAATTCCCTCTCATACTCTTCACGTCTTTGCCCCTTTGTGTGCCCTTTGTGATAAAAACCTCAACCAGCTTTTATAAGTGATAAGTTGCTCTTCAGGTCTTTCATTAACTGTTAAGTTTTTTTTAAAAAGTTTGAATAGTCAAACTTTTATTGAAATATCTCTAATTGTTTCTATTTTGGTATTAGCCTATCTTTTGTTTGTTTGTTTGTTTTCTGCATCAGGCATCAGGTGAGTATTGTTAATTGTTTGTTACTTCTATTAATAATAGTATTATTGTTATGGGGATTTTCTTAGCTTCTCCAGGGACGGGCTCCTCAGCCTCGTTCCTACCTGCATGTCTGAGATGGCCTAGTACATTTTCATTCATTCATCAGATTTCTCGAACATTTACCAAGTGCTGACTGTGTGCATAATGATGCTTCATACCTGAGAGATGTCCAGTAGTCTCTTTATCCGCTTTTTTGGAATTCTAGTCTGGCTTCCTGATTGTCTACACCTGGTGGTATGGATACGGAATTCCATCTGTCACCAGTTAAGCACTTACCATAATCCAGGTAATTTATATACACATTGTCCAGTTAGATCTTTGTATCATCCTAAGTGCTTCCTGTCACTACCCTCATTTTCAGCTACAGAAACTGAGGCACAGAGAGGTTAAGTAACTCGCTCACATTCCTACAGTGAGGTAGCACCAGCACCAGGCTTTGAACAGAGGTCTGTTGAGCCCTAACTTCTCCACGGTGCTCTGGAAGGCCTGGGGGAGGTAAGACACAGTGCCCGACCCCTGTTCTGGAGGGTGAACTTTCCTGGGCACAGCGAGACCCACTCTTCGTTCTGTCGTTGAGAAGCTGAAAACCCTCCGGCGGCGTCTATTCCCAGCCACCACAAAGCTGACCTGTGCCCGGGCAGCCAGCCCCTTCCGTGGGCGGCATGCATCACGTCTCCTTGGAAGCGCTTCATGGAAGACATCGGCCTGTGAACCTAACAGCTGTTCAGAGCCACGGTCCAAAGAGGCACAAGCATTCTAGAGACCGTTGAGAGTGCAAATGGCTCACAAGCGTCCAGGTTCCAGGTGCGGATTTGGGGACAAAGCAAACACCGTGTCCATTCTTGAGCTCGCAGATAGCTGTTCTGGTAGCAGGTCATCTGGGAGAATCTCTTGACAAAGGAATCAGGAGAAAGTTGCTGTTCTTTTTTTCTCTCCCCAGCTTTATTAAGGCCTAATCAACAACAACAAAAAAATTGTATATAGTTGCAGTGTACAATGGGATGTTTTCACATATGCATGCTTTGTGAAATGATTAAATCAATCTAATTGATTTAGCCATCACCTCATATGCTTACCTTTTCTGTTGTGAGAACATTTAAGATCTCATCTCCTAGCAGTATTCAAGTATATAATACATTTTTATTAACATTAACTATGGTTACCATGCTGTACAATAGATCTTCACAAATTATTCATCCTGTCTAACTGAAACTTTGTACCCTTTAATCAACGTCTCCCCATTTCCTCCCAGCCCCTGGTAACCGCCACTCTACTCTCTGCCTCTATGAGTTCAACTGTTTTAGGTTCCACATACGAGTGAGATCACGCAGTGTCTGTCTTTCTGGCTTACGTCTCTTAGCATAATGTCCTCCAGGTTCATCCATGTCACAGATGACATGATTTCCTTCTTTTTTAAGGCTGTCTTGACTATTGGGGATAATGCTTCCATGAACATAGAAGTACAGATACCTCTTTGACATACTGATTTTATTTCCTTTGGATATATACCCAGAGGGAGACTGTTGGATCATTTGGTAATTCTATTTTTAATCTTTTAAAACACTGTTTTCCATAATAGCAATTTACATTCCCACAAATAGTGTACAAGAATGCCTTTTTCTCCACAGCCTTATCAACACTTATTATCCTCTATCTGGTTGATAATAGCCACCTTAACAGGTGTGAGGTGATACCTTATTATGGTTTTAATTTGCATTTCCCTGATAATTAGTTACATTGACCATTTTTTTCATATGCTTGTTGGCCATTTGTATGTCTTTTGAGAAATATCCATTGATGTCCCTCACTCGTTTTTAAATTGGGTTATTTATTTTCTTGCTGTTGAGTTCTTTACATTCCTTGTATGTTTTGGATATTAACCCCTTATCAGAGGTATAGTTTTCAAATATTTTCTCCCATTTCATATGTTGTCTCTTCACTCTGTCTATTGTTTCCTTTGCTGTCAAGAGCTTTTAAGTTTGATACAATCCCGTTTGTCTGTTTTTGATTTTGTTGCCTGTGCCTTAGGGTGTTAGATCTAAAAAATCATTGCCCAGATTAATGTCAAGAAGTTTTTCCCTATGATTTCTTCTAGCGGCTTTACAGTTTCAGGTCTTACATTTAATTCTTTAATTTATTTTGAGTTTATTTTTATAGATGGTGTGAGATATGGGCCCGATTTTATTCTTTTGCCTGTGAATATCCAGTTTTCCCAACACCATTGACTGAAGACAGTCCTTTCCCCATCATATGTTCTTGGCACCTTTGTCAAAGATCAATAGACTACAAATGTGTGGATTTATTTCTGGGCTCGCTTTTCTGTTCCATCGGTCTATATGTCTGTTTTTATGCCACTAACATGAAGTTTTGACTACTATAGCTTTGTAGTACACTTTAAAATTAATTAGTGTGATGCCCCCAGGTTTGTTGATTTTGCTCAAGATTGCTCTGGCTATTCAGGGTCTTGTGTGATTTCATATAAATTTTAGGATTGTTTTTTCTATTTCTGTGAAAAATATCACTGGAATTTTGATAGGGATTGCATGGAATCTTGTAGATTGCTTTGGGTAGTATGAACATTTTAACAATATTAATTCTTCCAGTCCACAAACATGGTATATCTTTCCATTTATTTGTGTTTTCTTCAAATTCTTTCACCAATGTTTTAGAGTTTTCAGTCTTTCACCTCCTTTAGTTAAATTTATTTCTAAGTATTTATTCATACATATATATACACACACTATTGTAAATGAATTGTTTTCTTGATTTCTTTTTTGGATAGTTCATTGTTAGTGTGTAGAAACACTACTGATTTTTATACATTGATTTTCTATCTTGCAACTTTACTGAATTTATTGGTTCTAACAGTTTTTTAGTGAAGTCTTGAGGGTTTTTTTTGTATATAAGATCATATCATTTGAAAACAGAGACAATTTAAATTTTTCATTTCCAGTTTGGATGCCTTTTATTTATTTATTTTTTCTCTTACCTGATTGCTCTGGGTAGGGCTTCCAGTACCATATTGAATAGAAGCAGTGAGTGTGACATCCTTATCTTGTTTCTGACCTAAGAGAAAAAACTTTCAACTTTTCACCATTGAGTATGATATTAGCTGCGGGCTTGTCGTATATGGCTTTTATTAGTTGAGGTACATTCCTTCTATACCTAATTTGTTGAGAGTTTTTATCATGAAAGGTAGTTAAATTTTGTTCAATGCTTTTTCACCATCTGTTGAGATGATCATATTATTTTTACCCTTCATTTTGTTAATGTGGTGAATCAAATTTACTGATTTGCATATGTTGAACTGTCCTTGCATCCTAGGGATAAATACCATTTGATCATGGTGTATGATCCTTTTAAGGTGCTGCTCAATTTGGTTTGCTAGTACTTTTTTGAATATTTTTGCATCTATGTTTATCAGGTTTATTGGCCTGTAATTTTTTTTTTTTTTTTTTTTTTTTTTTNCAGGCTAGAGTGAGTGCCGTGGCGTCAGCCTAGCTCACAGCAACCTCAAACTCCTGGGCTCAAGCACTCCTGCTGCCTCAGCCTCCCAAGTAGCTGGGACTACAGGCATGTGCCACCATGCCCGGCTAATTTTTTCTATATATATTTTAGTTGGCCAATTAATTTCTTTGTGTTTATAGTAGAGATGGGGTCTCGCTCTTGCTCAGGCTGGTCTCGAACTCCTGAGCTCAAACGATCCGCCCACCTCGGCCTCCCAAAGAGCTAGGATTACAGGCTTGAGCCACCGCGCCGGGCCTATTGGCCTGTAATTTTATTTTCCTGTCACGTTCCTGTCAGGCTTTGCCAGCAGGGTACAAACCCAAATCGGCTCAGGCACAGACAAGGAGCATGGGAGTCTGGCCCAGGAAACACCATGTTGTCTCTGCCCAGCCAGTAGAGGGCTCTGTCACTATTGAAAACACACTTGCCTTTGTCACCTACAGAATGCCACACCAAGCATCCCTTTCCATTGGTGTCCTCAGTCCATCAGCCCACGTGCAAACAGCTAACGTTCTAAGGTACCCAGTAGGGTCCACGTGTTTATGAGGGCACAGGAAGCCCACGTGGGAGTTCACAGCCTGTAAGGTAAACTGACTTGCTTGTTTATTCTCTTCGTCCTTTGCACATTGAACTATATCAATGACATCTGTCGCACAATTTTCAAAATGTAACCAGTGTTAAAAACATGACCCCCCTTTAAACTTGTTCCAATTTCAGGAATTTAGTTTAGGGAAATAATCAAGAATATGAACCAATTTAGCTACAAGAAGGTTCAGACAATGTTTTTTTAATAGTAGCAAAGGATTAGAAGCAAGCAGTAGGGCTTATAGTAGGGACGGGTTGCCAAAAGGTGGGCCTACCCCACAATGGAATGACACTCAGCCATTAAAGTGATTTTGTGAATGTAGAGTTATTGGAAGGCGAGTCCTGGAGTATTAAGGGAAAGGAGCAGTTATGAAATATGCTATGATCACACTGTGTAATGCCACTCGTGTGGTGTGTGTGTGCACATGCATGCTAGTGGCATCTCTCTGCATAGCGGTACCTGCACATGACATAGTGTTTGGTTTTCATTGTCTCCGTCAGAACTGTGCCAGGGTCTCCTTGTTCACCAGTAGCAGAGTTAATTAGCACTTCCAAGGGGGCTAGAGGAGACTTTCGCCTTTCGGAAGTTGTACTGGTGGAGGTTTAGGGGTGGGGATGGCTTTTCCCCCAACATGTTCCCATCAAGCAGAGGCAGCGCCATTGGGATGGCATCCCGGACTCTCTGAATCTCTCCAGCCCCGTTCCCGGGACCCTTCCTGGGGGTAGAAGCTTCACTTGATTGTGCGTTTGGAGGGAGAAGCCTAGGAAGAGCTCCGAGATGGAGATGTGGTTCTTCCTGCCAGTCTAGGACCCACTCCTTGAACCTTTTCTCTGTCTACACACACTTCCTTAATGACCTTGTGGTTTTAAATACCAACATTTTAACTTTGAAACTCAAATTTATATCCCTAGCCCCTCCCCAAGTCACAGACTGGCCTTCGTGACATCCCACTTGGCTACACCATCTCAAACTCAGCATTAAAGCTTCTGCTCTTACTCGAGGGAGGAGGGGGGCATGGGCAATATATGTAACCTTAACACATGTACCCCCATAATACGCTAAAATAAAAAAAAGACTTCTGCTCTGTCTCCCCAAACCTGATCTTCCCACAGCCGCTCTTGTCTCAGAAAATGGTATCTCCGTTCTCTGGATGCCTGGGAGCCATCTCAGAGTCGCCCTTGACCTGCTCTCACATCTCCCATTTCTGCCAGGAATCCCCTCAGCTCTGCCATCACATGTATCCAGACGCCATCTCGCCTCACCGCCTCAGCTCTCCTCCTGGGCCAAGTGACCAGCATCTCGCAGCTGGATCCTTGCAGCAGCTGCGTGACAGTCCCCTGCTCCTGCCTCCTCCCGCCTGCAGTTAATTCCTGCTCTGCTCACATCCTCCCCTGGTTTCTCATCACAGCCAGAGAAAGCCAAATCCTCTCACTGGCCCTCAAGGCCCTACACAGTCAGACGTGGGGACCTCCCTACTTCTCTCTGACTCTCTCCCCATCACTGACACACTGACACTCCCTCTTCCAGCCGCCCTGGTCTCCCTGCTGTTCCCAGGACACTCCATGCTCCTACACCTGCTCTCCCCTCTGCCGGAAACCTCCTCTCCCTTCTGCAGGAGGCTCAGCCCTTCCTCTCCTTCAGGCCACTGCTTTCAGGCCTTCAGGGACCACCCATGTTACACTGCAGCCTGCCCAGCACTCCCAACCCCTTCCCCTGCTCTGATGTTGCCACTGTGCTGGCGGCCATGTTTCACGTTCATTCCTTTATGGTCTGTCTTCTCCCACAAGAATGTCAGCTGGGCAAGGGCAGGGATTGTTGTTTGCTCTCACCGTTATATCCCTGGCACCTGGAAGAGTTCCTCACACGTCATAAGTGCTCAATCGATATCTGTCGAATGACTGAATGGATCTAAAAGGTGAGTAATGAGATAGTTTTAATTAGATTTGGAAAAATAAAAAAAGATGACTTGCTATGCACAAAAATGTCATGGAGAAGTTCACACTAAGTACACACAGAAAAAATCTGACTGCGTTGACATTAAAATATTATAGTGGTTTTCTCTAAGTAGAGAGCTACAGATTGATATTCTCTCTCTGTCTCTCTCTCTCTCACACACACACACACACACACCGTTTCTATCCATCTACTGTTTCTAACTAATCTACTTTAAATAATATTGTTTTGTAATGAAGCAAAAGTAGAAGAATAATTTTTGAACTGTTGCTTGCTATAAATGATAAGGTGCCCAGAGGCAAGGATTGTGTGTAGGCGCAGGGGTACTTTTAAGTTCTTGAAATTGACAATTCCCATAGCCTGTGATGCTTTACCTCTGGCAAGACTGCTAGTTCCCTACTGTTGAGAAATATGATTGAAGAATTAATGAGATGTAGCTCATAAGACCATTATTTCACTGTATCACCCTGTATTACTATATTAAAGACAGAAACAGGAGTTTGCAGGGCTTTGCCCTGAAGGAATGTGTGGACTCAATGGTTCACTTATCAGAGGGGAGAAGCAGCTGGTCTCCTCACGGCCCTGCCTCAACTCTCCCCCGCACCCCACTCGTATGGACACCACCTGGAATAGCCTGACTGTCCATGAGACAGGAGCAGCAGAGTTTTGGGACCAGTGCATTAGTAAGGCTCTGTCACCAAGGAAGGCAGACACCCAAAGACTCAGACAATGCATGCCACCTTGCTTGGTGACCTGGCTAGTGTGGCCCCATGAGTAAACAATCAGAAACTTCACTGAGCTTTGTGGCTGAGAGTATTTTCACACACATCATGTTATTTAATGCTTGTGACAGCTTTGTATGTTGCTGTTATTCCCTTCTTCAAAGAGGCCTGGAGGGGTGAAGTACTTTGTCTGAAACCGCACAGATAGCAGATGCCTGCAGAACTTCCTTCCACCTGCGTTCCTACCACAGTACTGCCTACTTGCCTACTTCTGTGGTAAACGCATCTCCAGAAACAGCCAAAAGTAACAAGGAGTTCGCTCAGCAACCTTGCCTAAAAGGAGCAGTGTTTGAGGAGGCGGCTGAATAAGCCTCCGGGTTGCTTAGGGGAAAGGGAGAGGAGAGCTGCGCTAAGGGTTTGTCCAGGAAAGGAGACGCCAGGACTCCGTTATCTTTTCGTTTGGAAGAAAGACGTTAATAATTCTTGGGGTCGAACATGAGTCCTTGAAGTTGAAGCTACTCTGCCATAAAAACAAAAAATGTGAGAGATGTTTTTAGCTTCTAAGGGAGTGTAGAGAGAGGGCAAAGGGAAGAGGGGAGGAGCAGGGGGAGGGCAGGTGGGAGAGAGGCTGGGAGACAGTGCAGGAGTGTTAGCGCTACTGGGGGACGAGAGATGCTCTTCTGCTGGACTTTTGGTGAGCTGTGAGGACTGAACTCTGATCTTTTTCTTTTGCTCAAAACTCCTTCCTATGGAGGCCGGCTGGGTCAGGCTGACAAATGGTAAATTCCCACTAAGCAGCTTTTGTTAACCAAATAAAGCATTGGTTTACTTCCCAACCTGATTCCAGTATGGCACTAACATCACCTAAAAGATAAGAAGCCCCTATCCTAACTCAAGCATCGTACCAGATGCCTATGGTAAATTTAAAACATCCTCCTGTCTAGACCTCCCAGAGTGCTCACACACTTATCTTAAATTAAGCATATCCTTTCTGGTCTTCTAGATAAAATCTAACTCTCTTGGCCAATTGACAGCCAAGAAATCTTTGAAACCACCTTTAAGCCCCACCCCCACCCCCTTCGAGATGCCCCACCTTTTTGGGCCAAACCAATGTATGCCTCTCATGTATTGATTTGTGACTTTGCCTGTAACCCCTGTCTCTCTGAAAATGTGTAAAACCCAACTGTAACCCAGCCACAGTGAGCCCACTTGCCCAAGGCCTCTTGGCAGTGGCTCCAGGTCATGGTCCTCAAATTTGGCTCAGAATAAATCTCTTTAAAATTATTTTACAGAGTTTGGCTTTTTTCTGTTGACAGCTGCTGTGATACAAACCTAGTCTCATCTCCCATTCCAGCCTGTCACTCCCGAAAATAGTTGGCACGTTCTGCTCAGAAATATTTTGTGTAGAAGGATTTTTGATACACTCGACGAAATCTGTGGTTTACAATCACACATGACGGGAACCACACACATGCCAGCGGGACCAGGGCAGGGGACAGTGGGGACAGAAGGAGCCACAAGCACAGAAGCCCCCTGAGGATGTGCAGAAATCTTGGGGAGCCCTTTGGTTTCCCAAGGGCCCCAGATTTGATAGCTCACGCCGATTTTACCTGGACTTCCACCAGGCAGGGGAGCCCCATAAGTTTCTGGGTTACATTCACATGGAAAGTAGTGGGGTTGTCATTTGTGGGTGTTAAGTTTTTCCCTCTAATCAAGTTCTCTTGCTTAACTCAAGAAAGCTAGAGTTACTAAGGGCAAAGAACAACAAACTTGCTCCCTGCCCTGTTTCCTGCCTTTCCTGGGGGGAAGATTTAATGGACCTATTTTTTTTCTTCCTTTTATAGGCAGCTCCACATGATTAATCATATGAGGCACTGATCTTTTTTGCACCAGGCCATATTTCCAGACATCAGAGAACTTAAAGAATGCAGTGCAAGTGTTTAAAGTAGCATTTGGGTTTACCCATCAGTCCTCTGTGAGTTTGGTCTGTGTGGATTCACTTCCTTATTTGCTCCCTGTCTGTTCCCACAGGCTGGTGGCTGCCAGCACAGGACACAGCTGAGATTTTCCACTGTAAACCTGTCCCTCTTCCTAGGGCTGGGTTTGGGCATAAGGTGACACACGGCTCTGACCATATGAGAAGGAACATGAGGCCCAGCCTTCCACTCCCAGCAAGCAAGACCTTCCGCTCATTCCACTCTCTCCCTGGCAGAACCTACCACAAGGAGCCCGCAGGGAGGGCCTGTGCCAGGACCAGTGAGCAGCGCCACTTCAAGACATGCCCCTGGGACCCTGATGGGGGAAACTGAGACAGAGCTTCCCACTCTACCTAATGCTGTCACAGTCATTATGTGGCGCCATCCCCGTGTGGCAGTGGAAACAGAGGGATCAGAGAGGTTCAGGGACTTGACCAGTATGATCAGGTAAGTGACGGAGTCAGGAGTTGAACCCAGATTTTGCAGTTAGAATATGGGCCTTGCAGGTTTTGGTGTTTTCTTCCGTTTTAGTGTCAGAATCTTTGCTGTGTGGATGCTCCCAGTGCTGGCTGCTGTCCGAGGCTCTGGACGTGTTCACACACACATACACACACACACACACACACACACACACACACACACACACGGCAGAAGACCCGGAGAATGGCCCTGAATAGATAAGAAGCCACTTCTCAAAGTCTTGGTCCTTTTCCTGGGGGCTGGGAGTCTGAAGCACGTTGGGTTGGGGTCCCAAGGAGAGGAAGGCACCAGGGAAGCCGATCCACCACCCTGGCCAAGGACGGCAGCTTTGCTTCCATTGTAACTGCTGCATCCAAGGGGCAACCCCACAGCAGGTGCCTCGGCGTCAGGGCGACTGTCCTCAAGCAGGGGACCCACCGACTGATCGGCCACCCCCCCACCCCCCACCCCCCACTCCGCGCCACTGATCTGCAAAGCTGCTCTTCTCAGAACAAATCTACAACTCAGCATGCAAGTTTGCCCATCTGTCTCTAGCGATTTTGACGCCCATCGGTCAGTCCCTCCAAGCCTTATTCAATGATAACTTAGAAAGCGCCCGAGCGTCCGTCCAAGCCTGCGCTCTCTCAGCACTGAGCTGCTGACTGTTGCAGGCACGTGCCGCAGCTGCGGGCAGAGACCGAGGGGCCGACAGCAGTCCTTGCTCGCCAGCCGCCCGCGGGCTGGACAGAGCGCGGCACAGGCCTCTCGCACCAGCACAGCCGGGGAGGGCTAGGGGGCTCTGGCCACTGCAGGTGCGTGTCTGCCTGTGTGAGCAAGGAGCTTCCTGAGGAGCCCGCCCTCCCCTCTGTGCCCGCCCAGCCTCCCAGTGGCGGTCCGTCCCCACCCCAGTCTCCCCAGTGCACCCAACACTTCCTCTCTTCTCGCTCCTCTCCCCTCCCCCATCCAGCTTTCCCCTGTGCCACCCCGTCCCTGCAAACCAACGGAAAGTCTCCCCTGTCAGAGGCAAGGGGCAGCAGTCACCCCAAAAGACAAGGACCTGAATCATATCAAACAATCCCCATGGGAAGGGAAAAGGCCGCAGATGATAATGAAAATGTTGCTCGCTGCCATGACAACCGCAGTCCTTCAGCCACAGTGCCAAGGGTTTACAGGCAACGCTACCCATTGCATGTTTGTTTCCCTGCAGGGCTGGCATCCCTGAGGAGGTGGGAGCCAGAAGGGAAATGCCCTGGGGCCTCCACCTGTCACCTGCCAGGAAATCGGGTGCCTGGCAGGATCGGCCCTGCTTTCCTCAGTCCAGCCATCAGCTGTCACGTCACTTCCGGCTGTGCCCTGTGTCTAACTCTCTGTGTCTACCGGCCGGTTTGGCTGTGGCCACTGGGAGTCCACTGGGAGCCCAGGTGCGGTGGCCACAGGCTGGTGAGTGGCTCTGCCACGAGGCCCAGGCACAGCCAGCACCACTGGCGACCGACAGGGCCTGCCGAGGCTCCCTGCAGGTGAATTTCCCAGATTATGTCTGGGGACAGAAGGGGGGAGGTTGAAGTCCACATAACAAAACAGAAAGCAACCTCCATATCAAGGACAAAGCCTAACACCAACAGTGGGAAACTAAGACTAGTCAGCAGGGACCGTGTTCTGGCTGCAGCCAAAGTCGCACAGCTGGAGATTCACAGAAGGCCAAGCTGAGGAGAAGCGACAGGGCCATCGCCACTTCTGCTGTAGGTGGCTCAGGAACCCGGGCGTGGGTGTCCTGCTGTGCATTTGCTCAAGCCGGCCATGAACGGGGCGGCAGCCGCGGGGTCCCGGGACGGGCCGTTCCTGAGGGAGCAGTGACCGGGTCTCCAGAGCAGCCGCCACCGCCTGCGAGGCAGTTGAGCACGAAGACCCCGCGTTCTCCACACGGCTGAGCGCCAGGTCGTGCTGCTGCTGGGCGACAGGGAGGCCGAGGAGCGAATGAGCAGCTCCAGGCCCGAGCCCTGCCCTCCGCTCCCCTCCCGAGTCCTGTACTTTTAAGGGTCCCGCACTTCCATAATAGCACAGCCGAGTGCGGAATCTCACGCTGCGTGAGACCCTAATGGGAGTGTGGGAATACCGCCTGGCGTGGACGGCTGTCATAAGCAAACGCCTTTAAGAGAAGCCGTCTGTGCTACGGCATTTCAGACGGGGACAGAGGTGGTTAAAAATAGGTTGTGCTAACTCACAGTGTGTGGTGTTTTCCACTGACTGCGTAGACACAGCAAGGCCCCTTGGCAGCCACCTGCCCGTGAGCCTGTCCTGGGGCAGAAAGTGCCTTTATCTCAGCCGTCCACGCGAGCCACTTGGGCCCGACAGGTCGGGTCGGAACAAGGGAGGCGTGTGTGTGTCTGCACCTTCCGCGTCCCACCGCTGTCTCTACCTCCCTCGGGGCTACAGGGGCTGCTGACCTGCTGGGACCCGATTGAGGACAAAAAGAAGGGAAAACGGTGCGCCCACCCCACCCCTGATTTTTGGGAAGGTCTAAGCAAGTGAGTCTGGTGGAGGAGCTGAGACAGGAAGCCATGGAAGGTGCTGGAATGAAGGTTGGGGGTGGGGGCATATGGGCTGTGGCTTAGGGCCGAAATGGCCCCAGTGCCTGCCCTGGCCGTGTGACTGGGGAAGGGGGTGTGTGTCCGTCTGTCTTTCCAGTCTGGTTTAACCCCAGACTGTGCAATGGTTCCCCAACGCTCAGGTGGCCCCCGCAGCACTCACCCCTGCTTGGCTCTGGCCTTGCTGGCCCATGACCCGAGGAGGCTGGGGCCGGGGTGAGCCTGGGCCCCTGCACCCGGGAGCCCAAGAAGGTGAGACGAGGGGTCGTTGTGCACAGCCCTCAGCCTGGCTAAGGAGCACGGCTGGCTCCCTCACCCTCTGTCCCCAGCAGGGGACCAGCAGGGTGTCGTGGCATGCACAGCTGGCCAGAGCCCCTTCCTGCCCTTCCTGTCTTGCTGGGGGGAGGCAGGCAGGAGTCTACACAGGTGCAGCACCTGCCTGTAGGCACAAGGCTGGCTTCCTGCGGCCCAGAGGGGCTCGGTCGGCAGCAGGGTTCAGGCTTGGGGGGTGTGCACGTGAGTGGGGGCCGCTGTGTCGAGCATCTCGCCCCCTCCCCACCTAAGATAGGAAAGGCCCCCACCAAACCCTTCAGCGGGATAGTTTACTTGCCAACTTGCCATGTTTTTGCCAAAACCAAGATTCGAAGGAAGTGTCCATCTCCCATGGTGGGGTGGCGGGTGGCAGCGACCCGCCCGGCTGGCTTCACTTTCCCTCTCTGTGCTGGATCTGGGGACTCGTTAGCTCCCTCAGGCTCTGTTCCGCAACAGCCTTCTGCTTGGTGCCTCCCGAGAAAATCCTCTCTTTTTGGATAAATAAGTGTTGAAAGTGTATTTCCTGAAATAAATGCTTCAAATGCAAAAAAAAAAAAAGGTTGTGCTGCCGCTGCCCATTCTATGAAATATGGCACGGGGTTCAGAATCAGCCGGGCGTTGGTGAGTCCCACTCCTCCACTGGCTAAGAGGAGCTTCATGCCTGATTTGCGTGTGGATCAAAGAGAAGCTACTTATCCCTACTGGGTATTTCCTTCTCACTTACTGGCATTGTTGGGCAGGGAAAGGTGAAACAAAGGCTGAATTTATTCATAGATAGGAGCTTCAAAGGCAAAACATCAAGGAAACAGATCAAAACTTCAGAAAACAGCTCTGATCTAAGTTTTCCAACATTTCATATTCTCAAAAAAATCACAAGCAAAGAAGGAACTATCCAAAAAGAATAGATTCGCTTTTTACTTTCCCCCTGGATGCCCCAGGGAGTCTCCCTCTCCCTGCCTGGCATTGCAGGAGGTTTGCGCAGAGCAGCGCATGGGGCCGGCTCCGCCAAGGGGGATGGAAGGCGCTTTATCAGGGTCCTCCGCGCCAAGAGCGGCAGTAAAGCCCATCGACCCCAGTTCTGGGGCAGAAATGAAAGCGCCACTGCCCCATGCTGCTTTCAGGGCACAACTCCAGCCCCGGGAGGCAGCACAGGCTCTGCGCGTGCACAGCCGGTGCGCGCCGCTCGCGGACACCTGTCCGGTGGCCACCGCACCGGACTCGCGAGCTGCTCCGCCCGCCCCGCGCAGTTCCTATCCTGTCCTCCGCGGAGTGGCCAGCTCCCAGACTCATCCCCGCCGCCCAGGCGCCATGCCTTGCCGGCTTCCCAGGGAAGCACAGCTCGGGGGCGTTCCCCCTGACTGCAGGTCCACACTGCCCTGCCTTCCAGAGGCCCCGCGTCAACTCCCGCGCCAGCGATGAGCCCCGTGATGCTCCGCAGGCGCAGGCGGGAATGCAGGCGGGGTCTGCAGAGATCTGCAGGGATCTTGGAGCCACTGGGATCTGCTGGGGACCTTTGCAGTCTTTGCAAAGTCCCTGCTACACCTCCTGCCCAGCCTCCCTAGTTCCCCAAAAGTGCAGGAGGGGGGAACTCCTTTCAAAATAAAAGCCTTTGGTCAGCCGTAGGCAGCCCTGGGGCACTGTGCAGAAGGCATGTGGGCTCAGGTGGCATTCTTGGCCCAGGCAGCCTCCTGGGACCTGCTCTCCTTCTGGTGTTTGGGGTCTCCTGGGCCTGGACATGGTGGTCCAGCAAGTCTGGCCACACCTTCTCTCTAGGTGAGTGCTCCTGGACCAGATGGAAGTCATGAAGACCCTGCACCCACAGTCCCTTCTCAGCTGCCAGTGGCAGTTCAAGCAAGCCCTGTCTGATTTCCCAGCACCTGATCTTTCGACCGTGGAGCCAGACTCTGATGCTGCCCTGGGTAAGTCTGCCAGGATTTAAAAGGGAAATGGACTTGCAGAGAGTTTGCACCTTGTGGACATCTCAGCTCTGCCGTGGGTTCAGCTCACAGCAGCCACCTGTCCAGAGTCGCAGAGGCTGCTGAGAGCCCAGCCTCGGCATTGATGTCGGCATTGATGCCCTGGCCTCTGCGGCTCCAAGTGGCTGCCAGGAGGGATTGGCCTTCCTGAGCCGGGCCATGGCTGCTCTCAGCACCACCTACACACATCAGAAAGGACTCAGAGTTCAGAGCAGAAAACCCCAGGTCTGAGTCCTCCTCTGCTGTTCCTGCCGTTCTGCCTGTGGGTGTTGAGGCTGTTCCCCTCTGAGCTCCTCTCCTGAAACGCAGATGATGGGGCCTTGCCCGGCCTGCATGGAGCAAGTGAGAGGTGCCCAAAGTGTCCTTAGTAAATAGTCAAGGGCTGTACCGCGGGCAGGAGCACAACTGCGGCATGGCCGGGAGACCCAGGTGGAGCTGAGGCCCAGCCGTGTCCAGGACATGCATCCTGTGGGCACACTCGGCGCTGAGCCCAAGCTCAGAGCCTGGCACACAGTGGGCCGTTGGTTGGTGGTCCTGCTTTCCTATTCCATCCCTAATCTGCCAGAGGAGGAGTGCAATATTGGCCCTCTGACCAGGAGAAACCGAAGGCCAGCAAGGACGCCGATGCGCTGGGTGGCCGTGGAAGGGACTCCACCCTGGCACCCAGGTTCCAGGTGTGCAGGGTTCCCCAGGCCCTGCCCAACAGTGCTCATCCAACTGCAGACCAAGGAGGCCAGGACAGGAACCAAAACAGTTCCAGTCTGTGCCTTCATGGAACCTCTCGCTGCGCCTGAGGTGGGGCCATCCCGAGTCAGCCCTGCTCCACCTGCAGCCCAGTGCTGGGTCGTGGTGTCACCATTACTCTCCCTCATGCTGGGCCAGGCAGGCTGGGCCCAGAGATGCAGAGCTGGCCCTGACCCACTTCTTACTGCCCAGCACTGTCACGTAAAGGAGGGTCATAATGTCAGCTATGCTGTAGCATCACCCTGACACCAACCAGAATTTAAAGAAAAATCGAACATTTCAAGTATAGACATTATGAGGTCTTTAAAAGCCTAACTTTTTTTTTATTTTAGCGTATTATTAGGGTACATGTGTTAAGGTTACATATATTGCCCATGCCCCCCTCCCCCCTCGAGTAAGAGCTTCAAGCATGTCCATCCCCCAAATGTTGCATATCTTGCTCGTTGTGGTTGTATACACTCATCCCCTCCTACCCCCCCCACCCTCCCGACACCTGATAGATGTTACTCCTATATGTCCACTTAGGTGTTGATCCGTTAATACCAATTTGGTGGTGAGTACATGTGGTGCTGGTTTTTCCATTCTTGAGATACTTCACTTAGTAGAATGGGTTCCAGCTGTATCCAGGAATATACAAGCAGTCCTATATCACCATTGTTTAACGTTTTTACAGATTTTCAAACTATACACGGAAAGGTCCCTGAAGCCTTTTACAGGTTTCAATTTTTAATAAACTAAATATCAATCTCTATAACCATGTCACAAAAAAAAAATTGTTTTCTTTAAAAGCAAAATGTTCTTGCGACCAAAAAAGGAAAAAAAACCACTGTGGGTTACACCCAGCCCTGCTTGGCCCATTGCTTGCTCTGACCTCATAGGGCGCCATTGTTACCCAGCTAGTAGCACCTGTATGAGCCCCTGGCTGGGCCTGGGATTTCGTCCTTATTGCCCAGGAAGCTGCTGTTTGGTGACCTGTGGAGTTTGACTATAGCGAGACTGCTTTTTCCTTGTTAGTTAGCATTGTTAGTGCAGTCAGTATAGTTAGCATTATGTGTTAGTTGTGTTAGTGTAGGAGAATTAGTACTGTTTGTTAGTCTTGTACCATACTATAGTTAGCATTGTTTGTTAGTAGCATTAGCATATCATGGTTAATATTGATTTTTATTCGTGTTAGGAGAGTATACTTAGTATTGTTTCTTTCTAGTGTTGACATAATGAGTATTGTTAGCGTATTTAGTATTACTTATTAGTATTCTTAGTGTAGTTCATCTAGTTAGTATTGTTAGCATTGCCAGAGTAGTCAGTACAGTTAGTATTCCTAGTACTCTTAGCCTAGTTAGTATAGTTGGTAGTGTTCATTAGTTAGTTAGCATAGTTAGGATAGAGTTAGCATAGTTAGAGGTGACCATGGAGAAGGTTGTGGCCTCCAATTCATCCCCTGAGAAGCTTAACAATTATAAGTTCATCAAGATAATTGGCTCGGGCACCTTCAACAACGTAATGCTGGCCCAGCACCTTCCTACTGAGACCCAGGTGGCCATCAAAATCATGTCCAAGCGGACCATCCCCAGCCTGGAAAGTGTCACTATGGAGGTCAAAGCCACGAGGGCCCTGAACCATCTGAGCATCCTTAAGCTTCTGGATGCCATCAGGAATGACAACACCGTCTGCTTAGTCACAGAGTACTCCAGTGACAGGGACCTTTTATGCCATATGGTGAGACACTCTGCCTGCAGGAAGAGGAGGCCCAGGACAAATTCCCACAGACCCTGGCTGCCGTGCAGTACTGCCACAAGAACCACATCGTCCACCGGGACCTGAAGCCCCAACATTCTACTTGACAAGAAGGAGACTATCACAGTAGCTGCCTTTGGCTTTGCCACGGCATTTAGTGAGGGGAAGAAGCTGGACACCTTCTGTGGAACTCCTTGTTTTGTGCCCCAGAAATGTTCCTGGGTGAGGAATACATGGATGGGAGGTGGACATGTGGAGCCTGGGTATGTCCCCTACACCATGACAACCCGGAGTCTTCCATTTGATGGTGACAACAGGGAGGAACTTAAAGGTAACATCACCCATGGAAGGTATGAGACACCTATTTTCTGAAGCATTGAAAACATTTTTTAAGAAGTTCCTGACCACTGGCCCCTGGGAGAGGCCTGTCCTTCCTAAAATTCTGAGGGACATTTGGATCAAGGAGTAGGAGACACCAGAGGTGACCGGGAAAGCCACAGTGGGAAAGGCCTCTACCCAGCCTGCAGACAAGTCCCGATCCCAGCACAGCCCCCAGCATGGCCCCAGGGCCTCCCCTCCACCACAGCACCGGCAGCCATGGGGAAGAGCAAGGAGGAGACACCTCTCCCCAGGACACATCCGGGGAGGCCACCTGTCTCCAGGCTGGGCAACCAGATGGGATAACTTTGACCTCTCCCTCTGAGCAGGGCCAGGGCTGAAAGGGGCTATCTAGGAGATTTCCCAACTTTGTATTAACAATGTGCTGTATCTGCTGGCCCAAAGATCTGCTGCACACAGGTGGCGCCAGGGAACGTGGACAGCTGAAGCAGCAAGAGCAAGTATGTGGGCAGTCCAGCCACACTTCCTGCATCTATTTTATTTGTCATGGTTTCCCTGCTATTAGTTTTAACAGACGAGTCATAGTTGCATACATGTATGGGTATAATGTGAAGTTTACTTGTTTGTTGAATCTGCAAAGCTGATGTCACAGAGGTACAGTAGCTTGATGGTGATGAGAGGCTGGGGGATGGCAGGGGGGGGGCATGGGTAGTTGGTCACAGGGCACAGAGTTTCAGACAGACAGGAGGAAGAAGCCCTGACATCTGTTGCACAGCAGGGTAGCAAGCGTCAAGGAGAATGTACCTGAGAGTCCCCTTCAAATGTGTCCTTGCCTTTAGAGACGAGAGCAAGAAGACCCTGAGCTCCCAGATCCTGACAACACGGAGTGGGAGGTGGGCCAGGCGTGGACTCACAGCTCCGGGTGGGAGCCGGCAAGAGGCAGCCCGTGAGAGGCATCCGAGCCACAGTAGAGTGAGCTGAAGCAGGGCCTGGAGCCCTGGAGACAAGAGGGCCCCTCCATCCCCCTCGGGTCCCCTTTCTTCCCCAGTGTGGATTTTCTTTGTGCTGAACAGCCCAGTGAGGGGTCACCCAGTGCTGCTGTCTCTAAACTCCATCCCTGGCTCTCACCCCTTCAGCAATGCCTTTTTTTTTTTTTTTAATGTCATCACACGTTACAATCCAAATATGGGAGATTCAAAAACATTTGAATTATTTTGTGAAGTAACTTTATTTCTAGGGCCCCATAGTTCCAATTCTCTGGAAGCTTTCATCCTTCTGAGCTCTTCTGGACTTGAAAGCTCCTCATTAGTTTGGCTGACCTATGTTCCTTGCTCATTTTTACCTCAAGGTCTCAATAGATCCTTTTGTTAAGGACATAGAATGTTCCAGATTGGTATTCTATTGTCTTTCAGTTCTTTCCTGTGAACAGATGGATGTTGAAGGACCATTCAAACCTGTCTTGTCTTCTTAGTTGACTTTCTGCAGTTTGCAGAGCAGAAGACACAAAGTGGAGACTGAATTGCACTGTCCTAGATTCTGAAGTTTCTAGGTTTGATCCTTGTTGTGCCAACCAGGAATAAAAGGTGAGTGGAGAACTGACTGTATTTTAATCCATTCATTTATTTTATATTACTTTAATACATTGAATTGTCAATGGCATATTGTTTTTGATTTAGTGAGAAATAGTGTGAGCATTCTCTTTTCTCGAGGAAACTTGTACTAACAAGTTTCTGCAGAAGGGAATCCCTGTAAAATCTTGTATCATTGCTGTTGATTTTTGTGACCATAAAAGAGGCAAAGGGATGATTTGGAGGAAGAGAATCTTAAATTTTGAAAATAATATCTTTTTCTGTTGTTTTGCCTTTGGTTTTAATTTAGTGTTTGTATATGTGAAGATAAGCGTGTGCAAAATAATGACATAGAAGTTGACAATAGAGCTTCCTTGAGTAAAATAAGAAAGAACTACAATGGATGATGGGATTTACTTAATGTTTCCTGTTGACAAATTTATTGTGATAGGGTATTGCAACATTTTTCAAGACTAAAAGATTGTACTTAAAATCAGGAAACCTACAGAACAGGATTGTCAAAAATGCAAAATGAGAATTTCCTTAAGGCTTAGTCTGATTGATTAGGCCTGTTGATTTTGATGCCAGTGCACGATTTATGCTGTTTATACAATTTTTTAAAGAGCAACTGAAACCAATAAAATCTGACTTTCTAGACTTTGTATATTGGGCTCTATAGATTCTTAGGTTCAGCTGGTCTAAATCTTTAAGAACATGAAAATACATGAAAACAAAACAGGAACCATGACATCAAAATATTTTTCTAGCTCATTTCTTCTACAGATGCATGACTGATTTGGAGTAGGAGAATTTAGCTGTATCCATCATTCATGACATTCATCACAGTACAAATACCATATAATGAGAACAGTTATAATAGCAAAAAAATTAGTAACCATCTGTCCCTGATGTCAGAAGCAAAATATTCTCCTGGTTCTCAGCTTCTGCTCTTATCCATGTGTTTATAGGAAAACTGGCAATATTTTACTTCTAACTTGATTTTCACCCCACGAGCTTGTATTTTGAATTTTAAATTTTCCCATGGCAATTTTATTTTGTATAGGAATAGCTCCCTGAAGAACAGACCCTTTACTGCCTTGAAATCAGATCGAGTCTCAGTTGTGCCACCTCTAAACGTGAGCAGGTTGCTTCATCTCCCATTTGTGAAACAGGAGAAGTACTAGCTGCCCCACCTAAGTAAGATAATGCTTGGAAAGTGACTGCAGAAGCGTGCGGAAGTGGTAGGTATTCTTTTTCAGGGTAGCATTTTAAAATAAGTGGAGAGAGAAAAATTACATTGGACTACCCACTAAATACCATAGATTTTGTCAGGCACTTTACATATATATATTAACTCTCCTCTGACATAGGTATTGTGGTCTTCATTCTGGTGTGTGACTTTGAGTGAGTTATATATGCAACCTATTAAAATGTAGTTGTTCACCTTCAAGACAACAGAAATAGCTATACCCACTTTATAAGGCTAATGGTGGCAATTAACGTAACACATGACTGACTTAGCCCAGCGCCTGGGCTATTTTTAATGCTCAAAAAATGTGAGCCAGCATTACAACCTTATAGACTTTGGGTTAATTCATGGGACCTGACACATAGTAATGCCAGATTACGAAGATGTCATTGGTGAGAAATCCTGTGGCTTATTATACCTATTATCTACCTGTCTGTCTATCCACTATCATCTATATCCATCTATTTTTTTACTAAGCAGATGGAAGATAGAAAGAGGAAAGTTTCATTTGGCATGTAGACACCTAAAACATGTCATTGTAGTATCCTTGTACCAAGTACCCACTGGCTGCTAACCCAGATAACAAAAGTAAAAGGCAAAGCAAGTTATCCTGGCTCAGGTTATTTTGTGTTGCTGTAGCCTTGGGAAATTCTCAGAACAATATGGACTCAGTTTTCTTTATCCTGAAAAGTATAAACACTCGTTCTCCTAGAAGGTATATATGGTGGAGTGTTCATGTGTTTTTGTTGTGTTGACAGATTGGAGTAGGGGTGAAATAGGGGGAAAGCTAATTATTAATAATTGATAGATAATGTTAAACTTTGATTCAAAATGGAAAAACAACTGTGCTACCAGAAAAACCTGTGAGGTAAAGCAATGAAACAAATGATAATTGGAAATATATTCATGTCAAGTCCGTGTTGAGTATGGAATTATACTTAATAATGTATATTTTAAATTAATTATAACATTTTTAGACACTGACAATTTTCAACTCTTGAAGGAGCACTGATGATTTCTGCCAACTTTTTTTCTTCTCCTGTAGGTCAACTGAGAGGTGATTGTTTTGGGCAAGAGACAGGAAATTGACCAAGTAAAAGCATGTAAATTTTTCATATTTTAACTTGTTATAAAATGATTCTGTATTCCTTTTAACCTATAGAACTGCTTTTGGCAGACAATATAGGTTACAAGTCCTTTGTAAAGTGAAAAGCAATATATCAACATTAATTTTTGTACTTTGAGTTGTGAAATGGAAAGAAAATCCTGATCATTTCAAAAACATTAATTTCCTAAAATACTAATATTCATAATAATGGAATGTGGTGATAGTTTTTTCATTATGGACAGAAATAGAAGGAAAATAGCTATTTAAAAAGCATTTTCATGCATTTTAAATCAGATCTCTCCATGGGAGTCTTTTAGTGCCAGGGATAGCATAGACAGCTCTTTATATCATCAGTGAATAAAAATAGGGAAGAAGAATCTACTCAAAAATGCAAAAGGAGATGAGCCTTAGAGGAGACAGAGGTTGTTAAAATAATCTAGATAACTCATCTGCAAATCAGAATGTTCTTACTTGAAACATGTCCTGTAGTGCAGGACTTACAAATAATGTCAGGTAGGAATCTACAGTTACTTCCATTTTCATGTTGCAGAAAGCAGCAGCCACTGGAGAACAATGGCCAAGAAGCAGACCTAAGTGCATAAATAATAAGATATCATTGATTTCTGTTCTTTTTTGTAAAGAAAAATTTCTGTTTTTTTTAAATAGAAAAGTTGTATTCATTAATTACATGAATTTCTATGTTGTGGTTTGATGAATCTTTGAAAGGGTTAAGGCAAGTGACAAAGTATCACCACTTCTTGCCATTAGGCTCCAAGTGTTTACTCAGAACAATTTCGTCTCCTGAGGTGACTCCTTTTTCTTACTCTTATCAACATCGAAAAGTCTCCACTCTTCCTTCCAATGGGGCAACACAGACATGACGTGTTTAGTAGGTTGCATAACTAAAGTTAAAGGGTATTATGAAGTCTTGGAAATTGGTTACAAATGATGATAAAATTTGGATGAAATGTATGAAAACAACTTTATAGTGTTTTCTCCCCTCCCCCCACCCATGGCTTTGTTTTGGACACATCTCATTCTCTAGGTGGCTCCTGTTTTCTTTTTCATATTGGCTCTGTTAGAAAGCATGGGTTTAATTTGCAGTTTTTCTTGCTTCCCTTAGTAATCACTGTCCATGTCCTCATATTGGACAGTGTTACATCCAGGAAAGTGCACTTGGTCGGCACACAGATCCTGTATATTTTGAGGCCAAAAATTCAGTGATCGCTGCAAAACTTCTGTGAACTAAAATAGAATCTTTAGGCTCCCCCGCACCGGCTGATTCAATGGACCCCCTCTTGGTCAAGGGGGTACCCTAAAACTAAATTGCCTACCATAAGGAGGGAGGTCACACATGCCTCATCATGTCCCTCTCCTTTCTTGAAGACATCTTTTGTAACCCATTAACAGGCCTAAGGGTATGCCAGACAAACCTGCAGGTCCTCAATTTACACAAAACATATAGTGATTTGTCTAGTGGTTTGTCTCTGATTAACAGACTTCCTTATCTTAAAACATTCCAAACCTTTAGACAAAGCTGCAGGTCTTTAACCAATGACAAGTCAAAGAATCTTTAAACCCACCTATAGTGTATGGGCATCCCCCACTGCTCAAGATGACCCACCTTTTGGGGCCAACCAATGTATGCTTTCCATCTATGTGTTGATTTAGGACTTTACCTGTAACCCCTGTCCCCCTGAAGTGTATAAAACCAAACTGTATCCCAAGCACAGTGAGTCCATTTGCTCAAGGCTTCTTGGGCATGTCTCTGGGTCATGGTCCTCAAATTTGGCTCAGAATAAATCTCTTTAAAATTATTTTACAAAGTTTTCCTTCTTTTCCATTGACAAGATTGGCACCAAAACATGGGGCTCAGAGAAGACTCAGGACTGCCCAAACTTGGCACCAGGTACTGGAATGGCCCTCCTGAGCCCTGAAGCTCTGAGCATCTTCTTTGGTGGAACTGGTAAGTCCTCCAGAGCTCTGGACCTCCCGTTTTTAGTCGATGGTCTTCATTTACTCTGAGCTGGTTCTTTTCCTAGGAATTGTTGTTTGGGATCCCAATTTAAGATTTCGAGATGCATTCTAAAGGGTCTTCTCCATTGTCTTTTCATCCTAAAATTAATCTCAATTGGCTTTTCTGTGCATTTGTGAAAGAGGAAACTGAACTGTCTTGTTTGTAGATAAATTAGAGAGTAAATTTCATAACTCCAAAGACAAGGGGCATTTTACTCCTCCCAGCCAAAAGGCAGCCCTGGGTGACCAGGGCCCTGAGTGGGAGTTGCCTGGGGTGATTCCCTGAGGCATGAGTGGCCCTATAGGGAACCCCAAATAAATTAATTAAAAGAGGCTCATCCAGGAAATACATATAAGGGCTGATCACTCTGCATTTTGAGCCTTCTGTTAGGTACTAGACTCCCAAAGAGAAAAACTAAGATAGGTAAGAGGGTGGGACCAACTCAGTGGTGAAACATTGATTGCCCCACCCACAATCAGCACACTTTGATTCATGACACCTAACCCTACACTATGGTTTGGTTGCTTCTTTTAAAGAAAAATGGAAAAAATCCTTTAAAAATGAGGAAAGATATGGAGAATGACCTACCTTCAGGCATCCCAGTTGATTTATGGCACCTCTACTTGCAAGCATTTTTGTAAATGGAAAGGTTTGAAGGCATGCCAGGTTTTCTAGGGCTCCAGCTGGTTATAGCCAACTCTGTGCACAAGTGTTTATGGAAGGGCAAATTACATCAAGGAAAATTCAGAACTCAAATGATCGACCTACCACTATAAAATCAAAATGTCTCTCATGTTATTTCTCTTTTCTTTTCTGGCTATTCTAAAACCTGCTAACTTTTTCAATTCATGTTAAGATAACTCATTGTTTATGGTATTTACAATTGAAAGTCTACAATTGAAAGTCATTGTTTATGGTATTTACAATTGAGATCCTGCTGCCAGTTGTAGCTCAAATGCAAACTTTCAAAACTAATTTTGAACTGAAGATCAAAAAGTGTAAAAGAGGTTTTTTTTAAAAAATTAAACTGCCATGGAAACTACTTTTCCCAAGATTTTGATTCCCAGGCCTAATTAGGTTACTAATCAGGGCAACTAAAGTTTGCCATGTGAACAAGTTCCAGTGTTGTGGGAAGAAATTTGGATCCAGCTGTCATTTACAGACTGGTGAGTTGTATAACCATCTCATGGCTAGAGTTCTAGGGCAAAATCTATTAGAACTTTGTGTGTGTCAGTGTACATGTTTAGGTATGTTTTCTGTATGTCCATGAATTACATGTTTATGCTTACATGGCTCTGGACTGGCTTAAATATAAGGGAGAGCTCATAAATTAATTAAACAAACCCAAATGGTTCACATGAATTTAGTAATCTTTGCTAAGATGGATTATTTTTAAAAATAAAAAGATATTAGTAAATTAAAAGTAAAAACGTTTTCAAATTTTCAGCATACTGGGTTTTTGCCTGGATTTTACTGGACATTTTTTATGTTCTTGAGGTGTCAACATTTGAAATAAAGGTTATAAAACTATAAATTCAGCCAACAACAAAATGAATCTGTGTTTGTATGATTCTTGATAAGTAAGGTAAATTTAATATTTGGTCTAAACATAACTACTAAATCTGTCTTACCAACAAAAAATACCTATGTGATTAACTTTAAAAATGTAGACATGCCTAAGTGTCAGCAAAGTACAATAAATAAAACACAAAGTAGATAGAGCACAAAAACAAACTTATGGTCAAAGGTTTATGGAACTGTTTGGGTTTGGTCTTTTAATCCTAACTGCAGACACAGTTTCTTTCCACTGATACAATGTCTGTAGAAAGGTGCACAATATGTGTTTCTAACTCACTATCTTCTGATATTAACTGCACTATTAGGGATTCAAAAGTTGCCCTAGAAGTTGTAGTTAGAAGACCTTAAATTGGAAGGTTTAGATTTCCCTTGAGCTTGTCCATTTTTGTCTTAGTCTTTACAAGCTATCTGGCTGCTTATATGTACATTATGTTGCTGTAACAAAGTTTTTGCCTAGAAAAAAAATTCCTAAACTGTTAATTTTGTATGGTAATTTATTTTAAGGTAAAAAGTGAATGATTGTTAAAATCCAAAGAGAATCTC
This sequence comes from Mirza zaza, assembly GCA_008750895.1. Lineage (NCBI taxonomy): Eukaryota > Metazoa > Chordata > Mammalia > Primates > Cheirogaleidae > Mirza > Mirza zaza. The sequence goes on from VSMD01037716.1 coordinate 56,518, forward strand.
AAAACAGGCTTTCCTTTAG
>VSMD01037721.1:0-26381 GCA_008750895.1 Mirza zaza
AAAAAAAAAAAAAACAATTTTAAAATTTATATGGAACCACAAAAGATCCTGACAGGCCAAATCGATTCTGACCAAAAATAACAAAGTTGGAGGTATCACATTACCTGACTTTAAAATATACTACAAAGCCATAGTAACCAAATCAGCATGATACTAAAATTAAAAACAGACATATAGCCCAATGAAACAGAATGCAGACCCCATATGTAAATTCACATATTTACAGGCAACATTTTTAGACAAAATTTCCAAGAACATACAATGGGGAAAAGATAATTTCTTCAATAAATGATGCTGGGAAAACTCGATAACTGTATGAATAAGACATTAAAGCAGACCCCTATCTCTCATAATATACAGAAATAAAATTAAGATGAATAAAATACTTAAATCTAAGACTTGTTTGCTTTTATTATTTGTTATATCCCAAGTACCTATAACACTGCATGACACTGAATAGATGACAAAGAAATTCTTGTTGAATAAATAAATTGTATTGTTTCAAGAGTTCAAAATGTTTGAAACAATTGTAAGCCACATAATCATAGTTGAGCTATTCTGCATAATATGTGGAAGACAAAATACTACTATGAACCCTTTTGTTTTTAACAGAGTTGATCTCAAATTTTATTGATATTTTAGTCTTATTTTAAATATAATGCAATAATAATTTCAATTATTATTTCTGTTGTATGATTATTCAAATATTGATCATAGGTAAATGACAGCATACTTCTAACAAAAAATTATTTTTTACTATCTAACTTGTCATTTACTTGAAGAGAGTTTATGGAATTTGTTGGCATGAAGTATGTTCACCTTGTCATCTCCCTTCCTCAAAGTCCTTGAGCATGAAAGAATGGTATACACTACTGAAATACCTGGAAGAAATTGATTGGGGAAAAAATAGAAAATATGGCATTCTGAGTTTTTCAATATTCTCTTTTACCTTAACTCTATGGTTATTCTCTATTCTTATAAATTTTCCATGGGAAAATATGTTAGGATTTTCCTTAGCTGATTCCATTTGAACTTCAGGCTTAAAAGAAGATTAAATAATAGCATCCTTGTTGTGGCTGTGTCTGCATCTATAGGTAAGTTTAATAAAAATTATTCTTTGCTAGGAATAAAAAAGCTGAGGCAGAATAATTGTCAATATAATTGAAATTGAAGTCACAAGTCTGTGCTTTCCAAGATCCAATGTTCAAATCTGATTTTTCTAACACCTTGGTTTCACTATAAAGTAAGAGGGTTATTATTATTTTTTTAAAATTGTTGATGATGATTTTATCTTAACAGGAACTATATAGGTAAGTTTTCAATTGCTTTATTCAGTGTCTCACAAGCTCACCAAACCAAGTGTAAGGAAGCAAACTACTTTCAACATACCTATAACATCAAAATATTTCCACATTCCTACATAGAACAGTACAAAAGTAAAATAAATAAATGAGAGGTATTATCTTTCTAATGAAAAGTTTTTATATTGAGACATATATTTTAATATTAGTTTAACAATGGCAAAAAATTTATCCTGCTCCTGAACTCATGAAAATTCACACAAATGAAAGGAAGAATAGGAAATTACAATTACACTGCTTATTTAGAAGCTAATTAATAGTATGCAGCCATACAGAGCAATTTCCTCTTGATAGAAATTATGTTGGAAAAACTAATGTTTCATATATGATATTCTTTTTGAGAAAGATTAAGACAATAAGGAATAGAGCAAGTAGAAGGAGGTATGCAGCCATGCTGTTTACTTCTTCAGAGAAAAGAGCCCTGAAGCCTGACTTTTACTCACCTGCTTACTGTAGGGAAGCTATATGTGGAGACTCATGTCTCCCAACTAGTTTATTTGGTCTAATAAATTTCCAACCCTTCACCTTGAGTCTAAAAGTGTCTTTGTGGGTAAGATGTGTTTCCTGAAGACAACAGATATTTGGCTTGTGTTTTTTTTATCCACTCAGCCAGTGTATGTCTCTTCAGTGGCAATTCAAGCCATTCATATTTATTTAGAGAATTGATATTTGGGACAGATTGCTGTTCACACTGTTGGATAAATTCTTAATGTTTTGTTTTATCTCTCAAACCATTGTAGAATCCAGGTTCTGAACTTTTTAACTCTTCAGTGATTTTACTTTTGTGGGTGTCTATTTTGTTGCTCAATGTATAATACAGGTCTGAGTACTTCCTGCAGGAGAGGTCTGGTCTTTGCAAATTCCACCAGTGATTGTTTTTCTCAGAAAGTCTTTATTTCTCCCTCATAGATTAAACTTAGTTTTGCTGGATAAAGAATTCTAGGTTGGCCATTATTCTGTTTTAGAAGATTGAGGATTTTCTCCAGTTCCTTCTGGCTAGTAAGGTTTCAGTTGAGAAGTCTGTAGTTAGTCTGATAGGTTTTCTTTTGTAGGTTATCTGTTGTTTTCATTTTACTGCTCAAAGGATTGCCTCTTTCCTGTTTACTGTGTCCAGACTAATAACTATGTGACATGGTGATCACCTTTTCATATTGAGTCTCTCAGGAGTTCTGTGTGCTTCTTGTACCTAGATATTTAGATTTCTGGCCAGGTCAGGTATGTTTTCCTCTATTATTCCCAAAATAGATTTTCCAGCCCTTGTGTATTTTCTTCTTCTCTCTGGGATGCCTATAATTATTATGTTTGGCTTCTTTACATAATACCACATTTCTTGTATGTTTTATTCATGTCTTTTGCTTCTGTGCTCTTTTTCTTCATCTGATTTGTTTAGCATGGAGGCATTATCTTCAATCTCTGAGATTCTTTCTTGTGTGTGATCCAACATATTCTTAAGCCTTTCCACTGTGTTTTGTAGTTCTTTGAATTCTCTTTTATTCTGAGGATTTCTATTTGGTTCTTTTGTAACACTTCAATTTCTTTAGAGAATGTTTCATTCATTTCCTGTTTTGTTCTTGTGGCTTCTTTGTGTTGGGTTTCTATTTTCTCTTCAATTCCATTGAGTTTTCTTACAATCCATATTCAGAATTCTTCCTCTGTCATTTTAATCATTTCATTTAAGTTGGTATCCATTGTTGAAGATCTAATGATTTCTTTTGGGAGTGACTTTTCTCTGAATCTTTCTTGTTTCTTGTGTTCTTTTGCTGATTTTTTCTTATCAGGCTTCTTGGCTGAGAACTGGGGGTGCTAGGATTGGTTTATGGCCTTATCTCCAAGTCTCAAAGAGTCATTCTTTGACATCACTGGGGAGAGCTACACTGGTCTTATATTGCCTTAAGGGTATTTAGCAAGTTAGATTGCCTCTTATTTCTTATCTTTACCTTTTGCTAATGGAGACTAGTGAGTTTTATCCCTTAGCTTAAGCTCCAAGTTGGTGAATCGCACTTGTAGGTATGACTCCACTACCCTCTAATAGCTTGAGATGGAGAGCACTATGTTAAATTATGGTGTTACACTCTTTGTCACTGATTGTAGTTTGGATGGAGGAGCCAGTTATTGAGGTAATCTCTTGTTTTTGTGGTAGGCTCTGGTCCCCTGTTTAGGGTATATGAATTCTCCAATCTTTGGGAGGGGCTTTCCTACTCCTGGGTCTTGCTTGGACCCTGTTCTCCCTTAAGGTGGTGGTAAGGGCAAGATAGATTGCAGCTGGTATGTGCAAGTCTGTGTGTGTGTGTGTGTGTGTGTGTGCTTCTATGATTGCTTGACCTCCTGCTAGGGGGAGCTGCTAATATGTTATCCAGGGCTCTTTCACCACTCTTGGAGGGCTGTTCCTGGGTCAGTTGGCGCAATTGCTTAGGTCTGTTGCCAGGTTTTTTCTTCTCTGACCACAAACCCCAATGCTGGTGGCTGCCTGGACCTGGAGAGCAAGCACTGGAGTTATGTTCATATTAGATGACCTGAGCCAGTGGGAGGGACAAATCAACAGGCTGCTGACTATTTTTCAGCACCAAATCCTACAGATTCACACTAGCCATGCAGAGAAAAATGGCTTTTCTCACTTCTCCCCACCTCCAAGGGTGGAGTCTGCCGCACTTGGTACAAAGGTCCTTGGGCTGGGAAAATGGTGTTGTCCAATACTGCTGCTGCTAAAGCATCTCTTGGCTGGGGACCCCAAAGATGGCAACTGCCCTTCCCTGGATAGCTAGCAATGGGGGTAACCATTCAAGAGTTGGCAGAAGCTGGCCCAGCAGGCTGAATCAATAGACTGGCAGCTGTTACTTAGTCATCACAGTCCTGCAGTTTCATGTCTGCCTAGCAGAAAGCCCTGCTCTTTTTTATTGCCCTCAGCTGGCTGAATTGCCAGTGATTTCCAGTGGCAGAGCGCCCTTTTCAGCATTCGCTTCCTGTACTCTGGTCCCACTGACCAACAGAAGTGAGGTGCCTATCTCCAAACTCCTTCTCCAGGTCCCTTTGCTGGAAATAACCACTCACCCAGTCCCTCCCCCACCCAGTGCGGTCCCAGCATTGAGCACTGGATAGTTCAAAATGTTTCATGCTATTATCTCCTCTCCACAGCACCTGCTGTCTGGTGCCATGACTTTGCACCAACTTCAGATGTGTCCCTGTCTGAGTGGGTGTTGAGGTCAGGTGGGGCCAGGCATCCTTCTGTGGGTCAAATCACACAGTGCCGGCTGGCTATGTGGGCGCAATCCTCCCATCCTGTTCTCTAATCCATGTTGTATCTTTCACACTCTCCAGTCTTCATGAACATATCTCCTTTCACCTTTTTTTTTTCCTGTGCTGCATGGCCCAGGCTGTTTCTCTGAAGATTCATAAAGCTGTTCCTGGGTGAGGGGGAGTGATCTACTTGTGTGTAGCCATCCCAGTTCTTTACCTCCTTCTCTGGGAGCAGTGAGCCAGGAGGCCCCCAGTAATCCACAATTTGTTTTTTATTCTTGACCTGTTTTAAAAGGATTGCAACTATTATGGCATCTGCCACTTTTTAAAATTTAATTAATTAATTTTTTAATTTGTTTCTTATAGTATAGATACATAATTTACCATCTTTACCATTTTTAAGTGTACAGGTCAGTGGGTAATGAATATATTCTTTTTTTGCCTTCATCCCCATATTCTCTTCCCGGCCTCTGGTAACCACCAAGCCACTTTCTATCTCCACGACATCCACTTTTTAGTCCCCACTTATGAGTAAGAACATGTTACATTTGTTTTTATCAAACACTTTCTGACTGAAGGTGTTATATTTCTTCACTTAGCTCATTCTTCTTATGGTCAATTTTAGTTATAAATTCCTTTTATATTGTTAAGTGGGATAAATTTTTGTAAATATGGCTCAAAAACTAATGTTCTGCTTGCCTTCTCTAGAGTACACTCACTGACCTCAAATTCATTTTGAATTGCAAAAGTATGTATGTATGTTTATATGTGTATACATATGTGTGTTATTTCATATACAAATGTTTTCTTCAGTGTATAATATCTAGCTAATTTCCTCATTTTTCCTTATAGCCTTTATTATTATATATGAGCATTGGTATATCTATGAGAAGATATTTACTTCTGTACACCTTGTATATGTACATATATTTATACATACTTAGCAACTCTTTTTCTCAGTTTTCACACTGTACATTAAATACTATTTTGTGACTTTAAGTTCCATTATAGGAAACATTAATAATTTCAGACTTTTATAAGAAAAATTGTAAAATAGTTACTATATGACCCTTAGATATTAAGGTGAAATACATATGTAAGATTTGCTGCATGAATTAAATAGTTCTAAAGAAATTTATTAAAATGGAGTCATTAGGACTCCATGAAGACCCCAAACAACTCTGTTAGATTCTACAATGAATGAGAAAAGGTAGTAATGAGGTCTCTAGTGTTAGAGAGTTTGAAAATGTTGTATGTTTTTTGCTATTTTTTATTTGTTATTTTTCCTTTCCAAATGACTTTTGCCAAAGTAATAATTTGGAAACAAAGGTATAATTTAAAAATAGGTTCCTTTACATATGCTTTGTTTACAACACATATTATTTTTCTCTGTTCCATTGAACTATATTTAAAATTTTTAAATCATGTTTTCATATATATTTGATATTCTTGATTCAATTCTGTTTAATTCCCATCATACCAAATGCTTTATTTTACATTCTCATGAGGTTTTTGTGGAGATTAAAAAACTTAAATATTTTATTATTCCTTTTAAAATTATACATATTAACAGACTAAATTTTCAGATTGAATCAACAACCTTAGACATGTGTCTAACCACGCTTTAAAATATTCTTATGTGAATATGCAGACAGAAAGCAATTTAAAACAAACAAAAAAAATCTTTGAGCAGCTTCCAAAATTCATATCAGTTTTATTACCTGGAAGTTTAATGCCAAGTAACTATATTAAGCAATATTAAAATTATGTAACAGATACTTCATAGGAGCCAATGTAAAAATACAAACAAACAAACAAAGCTTACATGTATAAATTAAGAATGTAAATGTCAGATGAAGAGTTAAAATAAGAAAAGATGCACATATCTGTTAGCTACTGAGACTTGGATACCATTTGTAAGACACATTAGAGTGTTAGCTGTTATTATAAAATGCATAAAATTGAGTCCTCTAGTTAACATTCAATAAAAATAATATTACCAAAACATTTTACCAACCATAGACTATTATTAATTTTACACAAGATATTTACAAGAATATTCACATCTAACTATATCTGTGGCAGAATAAGGGGGTGAGAGTCAAGTATAACACTCTGTAGTGTCCATTATGTGTTAGGAAAAGGTGATTAGTAAACTACTTATGCCATTTTAATTTACAATACATTAATTAACATTATTCTTTAAGGAAATATTGCTAAAACTCTTAACTAGCAAAAATAAAATATTAAAATATAATTAATGTCTACACAGAAATTTTTCACAGGTGCAATAGGGCCTAGCCAACAAATCCTTACTAGATCAGAAACCTCAGCTTATGAAAAGTTTCTGCCTTCTACTATAAAATTTTAAAAACATATAAAAACTTGGATGCTTCTCAAGTTATAGCTTTCAGCATCATGGTGTTCATAAATTATTTAGCTTTTATTTAGAAGAGCCAAAAAATGTATAACCTATATAAAAACTTCAAGATGTAAAGTTTTTATTTTATATAGTAAATTTAAATGTATTAGTCTACAGATATAACAACGCATATTGAATTATGCAATAATTACATCATTTGACACTTTGCAAAAATATTTTTAAAATATTAAAGCAGTAAAACTGACTTTTATGTGTAATTATGATGCCATTTCTAAGAAAAAAAATGCAACTGAACCAAAATACTAAAAAGTTTCTCAGGTGCCATATTGAAATAATAAAGGTATTGCTATCTTAGCAATATCGTTTAGCTAAAAATCATATATGCCAATTTATAGGGAAATTATACAAAGTGCTTATGCATATAATTGCAGGCATAAATTTTGCTACTAGAGCCATGGATAGGTACCAAAAAAAGAGAGTACATAGTATTTCTGAGAATACTGAATAGAATATACCTTGAAACATATTCAGGTTAAAAAAAAAAAAAACAGTAACTGAATGTTCTACAAGATATAATACTATGATTCAGAGTAGCCTCCTGAGCCTTGCTTTCATGAATTAAAGTATCAGGAAAAAAGAACAGCTAAAATAAAGCAAATTTTAAATAATGTGATGTTTTATAATGATGCTACATATAGTTTATTTGGCTTACTCAATTCTAATCATCATCCAGGAAAATATATATGTTGTTATTTAAAAATTACCCTCATAAGACTAACTTAATGTTTGAATGATCAGGCTGGAGAAATATCATATAAATATATTAATGTATAAAATTAATGATTCAATTTTTTAAAAGTCCCCAAAATTAGAAAGATATTTTTATAGGTCAAACCAGTTTGGGTATTCAAACTGTGGTTACTAAATAACCAGACCAATATTATTTTGATTTATTCAGCACTATAGAAAGAAATGTGAAAATCATAACAGTACATCTTTTAAATGAAGAGTCTTCATGCCTAAGAATGTTAAACAGACAATTTATAAAACAATTTTATTCTAAGTTAAAAAGGAAAATATATACACAAATAAAGTTTTTCTTCTTCTTTAGTTTCTCTATTACAACTAAATCCTTACATAGGCTTCCCACTGAATACATTGTGTTATGCTACCCAAGAATTATGCAACTCATCTAATATGTAACCATATAACCATTGTATTTTTTATGTTTTTCTAGATTTGACCCAAACACAGGAGATCCCTCCCTCTCCTTCTCTCTCTCTCTCCTTCTCTCTGTCTTCCCCAACCCCCTCATTTTGACATGTTTTTGATATGAATAACAAATAAATTTTAAAGATTATTTAAGTAAGCTTGGAATTCCCAGAGTCAATATTTGTTGCTACATGGAGAAAGCCTACTTAAGAATAAAAAAATAACACTGATCAATTGAAAACAGAATGGTGACTTTTGAAGTGATGAATCCTGCTATGTGTGAAACTATTAATAGATCTCTGCTTGCACTTTCTAGTTACAAAAATTGACATCTTCCTTTTTTTCTCTTAAGATATTTTGAATTAGGGTTTTGGCACTTGCAATTGAAATATCACTGACCAACAAAAGATCAGCGTTATTGTCTATATTTTAAGGGTGAAGACACTATCACGCTCAGAATAATTATATAGCCAAAGTAGAAAATATTCTAATGGAGGTTAAATTAATTTATCTTAGAGGGTAGATTTCTTGATATTTGTAAAGTTTTATAGTTTTTCAAATTTTCATGGAGCCGCACAAAAAGAAATTTTATTTTTAAAATTACTATTGATAAAACAGAAATCTTTCTGATCTATTTAATATTAATTTTCCTATATATTAAAATGTCTCAGTCCTTATTATACCATAAAATGCTAGAGGATATAAATAAATATAACTAGTGCATTGTTTTTTTCTGTTTATGCATAGGCAGATAATTTTTCATTTTTTCTTTTAACATTTGTAATTTTCTAATAAGCAACATATATTTGAGATATCTCATAATACTTTTATAAATCAAGAAAGTTAGATATTTGAAAAATTAACATCTGTATCTCCTCTCCAAATCACATGGAGTTTGAATTTTGGAGAGAGATTAACTGATATGGCAGTTAGTCAAATTAGCTGTTAACAGTAGTAATAAGTAGATCTTTAGGGGACTTTTTTCTTTCTATAAATTTCTCCCCCATGATCCTGAAGAAAAGTTTAAATGTCAAGTAATAGTACATTAGGGTTTCGTGTTTTTTTGCTTTATTTTTGTTTTTTTTTTATAAACTAAGAGTAATAAAGTAGCACAAATCCAAACAATTAGAAAATGAAAAACTCTGATTAAACCCAGATGATGATAGAATTAATGTCAATATATAATTACTGCTGAAGTTGATATATAAAAAAATTGTTCAAAAACAAAATCAGATATGCATTTTAGCAGACATGTACTAAATGTTTTATTCAAATTTCAGTAATAAAATGATTGCATGGCTTTAGAAAAAGAGTTGAATAATTTTTTAAATAAAAAGAATATTCACGGTCAAATTTCACTGTGTTTAAGGATAAAGTTATTCATTATTTTATGATAATGATTCCACCTCCATAATTTTGACAACTCATTTTATTTTTCTCCATGATGCAATTCAATTTTATAAGTCATAATATATCTAATTTCATACACACAAACTTATATTCAAATCTCTCTTGAGGTATTTAATTTTAAATATCTTTTAACTTAATATAAGTATAAACTTCAGATATTTTCTTAGAAAGGGAAATGCTATATTTTTGTGTACTGCATGTTTATCTTAATAACATTACTCTTAAGAACCATAAAATATGAAATTTTAATATTACAAAAGCATGAACTACCATGAATAAAATAACCTAAGATTATGACCTGTCCTCAATTATAGGTACATGTGTTAAATCACATAGACTTCAATATGACAGAGGAAGATACACATTTATACGTATGCCACATTTTTTCATCTATCTTATGAAAGTGAAATTCTAATAATATTGTATTTCTCATCTGCTCTCTTAAAATATGTGAATGGTTTACCTCATTCTGTCACCCAGGCTGGAGTGCAGTGGTTTGAGCATAGCTCACTGTAACCTCAAACTTCTGGGTTCAAGGGATCTTTATGACAGGCAATTTTGAACCACAGTTCCATTTATGGAACTTATAATCTAAACATGTTAATGTGCTGAGCCCAATTCTAGAGTTTAAAGATGTATATTTTTCATATAACCTTAGTTCAGTAAATATTGTGGAATAAATGTTATGGGTTTAGCACTCTTGGAACTGATGATATATCAGTGATAAAAAATATGGAAATATCAGTGATCATAAAATACAGAAATCCTTATCTTCATGGAGTTTATGTTTTATGAGAAAGATAAAAAAAAAGGCTAAATAAGTGATATATTTGATGTGACTACTGCCTATGAAAGAAACAATAAATCTATGAAAGCTAAAGGAATTGTGTTTGTGTGTTTTTGTGTATGCTGGACACGACCCTGGAAAGATGAAATGTGAGCAGTATCGTTAAGGAGGTGGGGGAAATTAAACACAATGAAATTTTGTTGAAGAGCACACCTGCCACGGTGAACAACAAGTAGAAAGGCTCCGAGATGAGACCTTCTTTGAATCAAGTTAAAAAGTGAACGGTGAGTAAGGGGTTATATGATCATGTAAAAGCTAACCTGGGACTTTTCTTTTTATTCTGAGTAAGAAGAGAAGCCATGGGGAAGGTTTGATGGGAAGTCTGACAAAAATATATTTTTCATGTAACAGGATCACTCTGCTTACTGTCGTTGAGAATAAAAGAAAAAGAAGGGGATGGAAGAAGGAAAAACTGATTGGAGACAAGTGGGGGAAAAATCAGGGTAAGAGACTTTCACAGTTTGGTCTAAATGGAGCTATGGAAGAGGTAAGAGATGGCCAGATATAGGTGAGAGGATTTTCTGACAAACTGAATGTGTTCAGGGAGAGAAAGAGGAAAAGAGGAGTCAAGGTTCAACACAGCCCCTTTTTGAAAAACAAACATCAACCAAAGAAACATAATTTGTTTCCAATTTTGTATGAAAAAAATAAAAAGTGCACAATAATACCACTTTTGGATGTAGACCCAAAGGAACTGAAATCACTATGTCGAAAGGGATACTTGCATTCCCATGTTAATTCTTAATTTTTGGAGAATTATTCACAATAAACAAGAGATGGAATCAATCTTAAGCATCTATCAACAGATGTATGGATAAAGAAAACATGGTATACATGTTTTATATACATGTATACACAAAGGAATACCATTCCACCTTTAAAAAGAAGGAAATACTGCCATTTGCCACAATGTGAATAAACCTGGAGTACATTATTCCAAGTGAAATAAGCCAGGAATGGAAAGACAAATACCACATAGGCTGACTTACATGTGGAACCTAGAAAAGTCAAATGCAGAATAGTAGAGAAGAAAGGTGTTTATCAGGAGCTGAGTGGTGGTGGGAGAATGGGGAGATATTTGTCCAAAGGTACAAAGTTTCAGTTAGACAGGAGGAATAAGTTTTTGAGGTCTATTGCACAGCATGGTGACTGCAGTTAGTAATCATGTAATGTGTATTTCAAAATTACTAATAGATTTTAAATGTTCTCACCACATGAAAAAAAAAATAAGTATGTGAGGTGATGGATATGTTAATTAACTTGATTTAATCATTCCATAATGTATGCATATATTGAAACATCACATGGTACTCCATAAATATATAGCATTATTATTCGTCAAATAAAAAGAAAAGTAAATATAAAAGTTGAATGTGCCTTACTATAATAATTGCTCACTGACCATTCATCTGCATCATGTCTTTCTAAAGTCTTTCCAAGGGTAATTTTAATTATGTCAAATTTGTCTTTTTTGGTAGCTTTAGCATCCATCTTTGAATAGAGTGCTATTCTTTAATGTACTAGGACAGTGTAGACTGAAGGCAGCTGCCCAGCATGAAATAAGGCTGTTCAATTAGGCTACCTTAAAGCCTTTCATGCAAAAGCAAAATGACACTTGAAAGCAGGTTTAAGATATTTAATGGATTCACCAAGATTTTCAACTGTCTACTTGAGATTATCCTGTTTAAGACATAGGGTCTATGACTACAAGCAGACTGGGGAAAGGGAGAAAAGTTGGCATTTTTTGAGCTACACATCACTTACTTAGGTGACTCCTGTCCATCAGAAAAAGCCAGGAATCTTTGTCCAATCTAATGGAAAATTAAGCAATTGAAAAGCCATCAGAAAAAAACAGATCACACACATTTGAAATTTTTTCTAATGTTTGATGCTTGCTGCTCATGGCGCCTTCTTTTTGTTCTGTTTGGGGCAGTGTTCAGGGCCTAGAGACTGACTTTATGTTGGTCTGTTCTTGGATTCTGATCTGTATGAGGGATTTCTCTGCCCTCATGGCAATACCTTAACATTTTTCTCACACTATTGTACTTACCTTTCTTCTTTTTGAAAGCTTTAGCCCTTATTTCCTCCCTCTGCTTCCTAACCAAACACTTATTCTTTAATTTAACATGTTCAGAGAGTTGCCTTACCTCTGTCTGAGAGGAAGCTACTCAGTAGCAAGTCATATATACTCTTCTAATTTTATATCTAAAAGCTTTAGGTGGTATTTATTAAAGGTTTCCTTTTAAAATCTCTATTTCACATTGCTTTGCAGAAAAGTCTACAAATTGCTTCATCTTCCACTAGGAAATTTTTCTTTCTTTGACTCTCTTGCTCTTATTTTCATATGTTTTACAAAGATTTTTTTTGCATATTTTCTCTTTGCTGTAATGAAAATTTCATCTACTTTGAAAGCTTTCTTTAACACCCATTTATAAATACAGATTAGAGGTGCTTACATAGGCTAACACAAGATTTGTGTTAACATTTAAGCAATTACCACAATGTATTTTAATTACCTGTTTATTTATCTATATTGTCCATTTTTCAGTAAAATCGCTGAGAGCAAAAGAGGTCTCATTTTACTTCTAGCTCAATAGGCAATCACATATTCTTTAATTTATTAACTAAGGCATATGAATGCTATGCAGATGTCATCCAACACTTCAATTATCACTAGGATCCCTTTCTTGTGTTCCATTCTCATATTGAAAAATGTTTTAGACATATTTATAAGATATGTTCAAAGACAATCCCACCATATTTTAATCAGATTGCTCTGTTTTTATTCTTGATAACATCTTCCCTAAGCCACTAAGTTTTACAATTTGGGAATGAATTTTACACTTTTTTCTCTTTCCCCATGCTATCGTGTCTCAGAGTATATTTTCTAGAATTCGTTCTCCCTTCTCTGTGCTTGTAATAATACAAAGGATGCAATACTATTTTTCCCTCATGAACTCTTATAATAGTCTGCATTCTGGTCATTTCACCATTCATATCTGCTTCACATGTGTGACTCCTTCTGAGGTATCACTGTCACTTTCTAAGCCAAGCCACATTAATTACCTTCAAAACTTCACACATTCTCTTTAAAAGGACTTTTCAAGGCATTCTATGTCCTCTCCAATATGCTCAAGCACAATCTTCTGCTTGTTCTCCTATTCTTAAAGAAGAAAGAGTTTTGCATAGTGGAAAAGGTATGCATTTTGCTAAGAATGCATTGTTTCAGCTTGTTTTCTCTAACTATGTAACTTTGGAAACGTAGGCAAGCCCTCCTTAACTGTCTATGGCTTGATTTTCTTCTATAAAAATGAAATAATGGTATTTTTACCTTTTTGTGAGGATTGATTATGATAATGTACATAAAATACTTAGAAGAACATTTATTGTGTACTGACTGTTCACTTAGCAATAGTTGTTATTATGATGTCTAACTTATGATCGGATCAAGCTGAACTACCCTAATTTAGACACTGTGCAAATAGAAACAGACTTAAGTCTGTACAAATTTTTACAACTATCTATAAATAAACACAAATATTTTCTCAATTGTCATTGTGATACTGTAGAGCAAAGATCCTGCAAAAGGTTGTCTATACTCTTGTACCTCTATTTCCTATTCACATCTTCCCCTTTCCTCTTGAATATGCTCCATCTGGTCTTTGCCACCAGCACTCACCAAACTACTCTTCTATAGATCACCAATGATGTGCATATATTGATAAACAATAGTAAGCAGTGAATCTTCTTCATATTTGGTCCATTAGAATGATTAGCACAAATTATCATTTCTTCTTCCTCTTTGTAGAAGGTACCACATCCTGCTGTGTTTCCTCCGATAGCCACTTTCTCTCCTTTTAAATCACGCATTCTAGTTCTTTTTATTTTCCCCAACATTACAAATGCTGGAGTGCTCCAGGATTCAATTCTTGGACCTCTTTTTTTCTCTGTAAACATTTATCCTCTAAGTGATTTCATCTAGTATTTTGTGAATAAATACAATCAATATTTTGGTGATTTCTAAATTTCTATCTTCAAACCCAGATCTTTCTTTTTCTTTTTTCACAAAAGCAACCAAACTGGAGATCTTTCCCTAGAAATTTCACTATTCCTTTAACAATAAAGGAATTAATTCAGCACTGATTAAGTCACTTAGTAATACTTGTTTGGTTTGAATGTCATCATATCATTGAGCTCTACATAAATCACTTATTTAATATTGTGCATCCTCTGCAACCCATCCTACCTACTATTCTTTATTTTGTCTCTGTATTTTGTCTCAACAGCATCTTGTTTATCTTTTTATTGTTTATATTCTTGTTCTTATTTACATTCTTGTTCTTGATCTCCTCTCTTTTCTTCTGTTTTATTATTAACATTAACATCATCACTATTTTAATATATATTTCCCCTAGTACAGAGTAAGCTCCAAGAGAACAGTGTTTTTGTCTTTTATATCCAATACTGCATATTCTGTAATAGGCAGCATAATAGTACCCTATAAGTATTTATTGAGCAAATGAATGTATATTTTGTGGGAAATACTCTTTCCTTTTAGTATAACATACATTAATGTTTATGAGTCCCTCTCATGTGATTAAAAACATGAATAATATATAAACATATTGATCCTGTTTCAAGAATGTAAGATCATGTGCCACATTAACTATTATATATTATGTAATATATATTGCATATTAAATATTACATGTCATGTATTGCATATCATAAATATTATATTATATTCTACATATCCAGGTCCTAAGAACAAAAATTACATAGAAAAAAATCAATATTATTATTTTATTGGCCTACCTGAGTTCTTGCATAGCTGATTTTTTCAAGTTTTATGCGCAGGTATAGTATAGAGAAAACTGATCCATCATCACGAATATACGAATACATCATATGGATCTCTTTTCTATCTATACACAATTATTAGATATGATTATTTTAATTAATTCCTAATGTTCAATTCTGCTTATGTGCCCATTCCCACAATTTTAAAATTGTCATTCTTATATACAAAATGCTGATAATTTTCTATTATAAATATTCAATCCTATGTTTTACAGTGTTCAGAATATGAATCATTTATCATTTTAGTTAGCTTATACATAAAATATTTATTAAATTGAAAATGACATGATATGAAGAACCTGAAAGCAGAATCAAGAAATGAAAAGGTTTAGATTTTCAGGGCTCTTCTTGAGGATTGACTAGTGATATTCTTCCGATCATCAAACCCTCTAAGATCCTCACTAATCCTTAGGATAATTTTCCTTGCGTAAAATATTACAACTGTCCCCAAATCCTTAGGATGAGCTTTCTCACCAAAACTATTTCAAGTATCTCTTAGCTTTGAAGCAAATGCAATATGGTTTCCAAAATTAAAAGGAACAATGGACACAGTAAGATCTCCTGTTCTTGAAATACTTGATGAATTAAGTCTACCAGATTCTGAGTATGTGTGCACACTCTGCGTTATCAAGGAGCTTCCATAATTTTGATGAACATTTTCAAAATCTTCTGAGTTACTTAAAAGCCATTGAAAATTTTATGCCCTCCTTCCTTCACAGTAGCTTTTAACAATGATAGCAGAGGGATCTTTTTCAGCTTTCATATGACAGGATAGGACTTTATTTTTCACATTCTGCTTTTTCAGTACTGAAGTAGGAAGTGTTTACTCAGACTGAAGAAAAATCGAGCAATTGCTTATGGAACTTGATGATTATTTATAGCGAACCAGGATGCTTCAGGCTTTGTGCTTCTAAGTCTACAACCTGGCAAAATCATTTGCAGTATTTTTATAAATAAGCAAATCTATTCTTCTGTATGAATAACAGGTTGAAACTTTCTGTTTGTGAGAAAAAGTATCTCAGTGTAACCACAATAAAGCAGCTCTGCTGTAATTCAGTGTGCTAACTAGAAATTTCAATAATATATTGGATTAAATTTAAGGTAGAACATTTTAAAACATAAATGACTCAAATAGCCATTTCTGACACAAAAGAAAAGAAATAGAAGAATGCTAATTTAATCTGGAACATTGTTAATACATGGGAATGCCATATTCTACAGTAGGTCTCCACTACTCCTACACTACCTTTCTGAATTATTTTTCTTCATATAATTATTTGTCTTAATTCATTGTCATATTGAGTTACTTTGCATTTCTGTAATTCTTTATTTAATGTATAACTTTGTCACCAGATTATAGAGTTCCTAGGACTATAATCTCCTCATTACTCTCCCGAGTATAGTTCACTTTTTAGTGTATGTCTACATGCTGTATATACATATCTATCTTCTATCTATATATATGTATGTTTCTTAGACTTTCTGATCTCTCATTGTTAAACTTTAGTATAACATCTATGATAAGTTTAAGGCACAGTGACAAAAGCATAATTATTATGATATAATGTTGTCTTTCTTTTATCCTCTCATTTTTTTTAAGGTCCCGTAGTCAAAAACTCGGCTTGACTAATGGCACTCTACACATTGCTTTTAGTGTTGGCTTTGAACTTGTTCATAGCAAATAGAAAGTATTGATTTTAGTCATGCCTTCTTAGAATCCAGACCTGATATGCTTTAGGAAGAGAAAACTTAGGGAAAATTCAGGCAATTTAATGTTGTATATTAACACCATGTGTCATATATATTGACACCATCTGTCAATAGGTGCCACCATTGCACCGTCACAATCATCTATGTTGTAACAAGGACCCATAGGTCCAAAATAATTAAATATAGTTTCAGGGATACGTGCCATACAAGCTTTTTTCTCTCCCCTTGCAATAGAAATGGAAAGTTGATTTTCTATAGAAGAAAATTTCTTACTGGTATTGAATATAGTTGTTGCTAACTTTTATAGTCAAACTGTTGCTAGACAGAGAATGTTCCTTGCAATTATTCTAAACTTCTGATAAATCCAATTTTTCTATAGTTAAGCTAAAACTAAAAGAAAATAAACAAAACAAAAATGCACATCAAATTTATGTCTCATGCTTGTTACTAACAAGTCTGGCTTATTTCTTAAAATCTTTCAAAATTCATCTCTGACTTAAATTTTAACATATATTTAGTAATAATTGATGAAGAAATTTAACAATACCACATAAAGTATTTATAAGAAAAATCACAAAGGGTCATCGTACATGGAACTCAAACTTTAGAGAAAAAATAGGCAGTCATTAGAAATGATTTTGTCTTTTGTGTTAGTGAATACATCCAGTTTATAATTTACTGTCTATTGTACTGAAAGATAACATTCCTATTACCTTCACTGCATTTCCTTATAATTCCTAATAAAAATATTTAATATTTATGTTTTTTTTCTTCTAGAACAATCCCTCAGACTAGCTTCTAATTAGTGCCTTTGTGCTAACATTAGTGAGATTAATATTTCTACTATTTTTATAGTAAATAATCTTTGCTGAAATAGGGATTTTTTTCAAAATGAGCTCACTTTGTATCTATCTGAGTGCCGACTTCCAGGTTAATTTTCCCACTGCTGAAGCTTAGTTACAGCATATTTGAGAGAGATTTATTTTAATAGATTGAATAAAGTATATTCTATACAATTTCCTGCTTCACTTTTAATGGAACTTTAGTTAAGGTTCCTCAAATTAGTGTGTTTATGTACTATTTTACAATCTCTATCTATAAAGAACATGAGCATAATTTCCTCTGAAAATGATTTTAGAAATGGCAACAAAAATTTAATATACTATCAAATATAACAATGCTGTTTTTATCAACCTTTAATGCATATCATAACTCAATAAAAGTTTTTGAGGTTGGAAAATATAATAAATATGTCTGCTTTATTAAGAATTAAGAAGGTAGCTCTTTCCATTAGTTTTGAAAATCCTAGTGGGATTTTCATCAATTTTCTGATCAGGATTTTACTCTCTTATAACATGAAAAGTTATATATCATTACTCTAATGCTAAGATTTCTAATTCTTACGTCACTAATTAGCTTATTACTATTTTGCTATTGATATATTCAAGCCCACTTGTATAAAATTTATTTATCTTCAGGATTCTGGATTTTCTACATATGTATACAGAAAACAGTGATATTTTCTTCAGGAAAAACAAGTATTTGGGATAGAATTTTTTGAAATGTTCATGAAAATATTACCAACTTTTCCCCTTTTCTTCTAAAAAAGCAAAGAAACAAACAAAAACCTCCCAACATTAATGGTAGGGACCATGGGGAAAAAATGACAAAATGAATGGTAACTACTCAACCAAGAGAAGGGAATAAAGGGATGTCATATAAGCTAATCAGTAAATGTATTCCATTACCAGGCTAAGAGACTTTGCAAGCCTTTCCCTGTGGTAGATTGGGACAACTGACTGTTTTTCTTTTCATTCTTCTATGTTTTGAGTAGGATATTTAAATGCAATTTTATTTCTTCAATTTCACATTATGTAATAGGGGAAGTGAAGAGACAATCACGTTCCTTTCAGTTAGTGAGACATCATACCATATGGTGCCATGACCTAGGCAGGGTAGAGTAGACTTTTAATTACCCAGAGCTCCTTCACTTTCAGCCAGATGTCATAACTGATGGCATTGTTGATTTTCTTCCTTGGAAAGGATTTGTATGTTCTTTGTGTGGAGAGCAAGGTACAACAGGTAACACTAAGATGGGAGGTGGCAGAGTTCACCATAGCAATGACCAACCTATTACCCAGTATTCATTATCTCTCTCCTCTCTTCTCTCTCTCTCTTTCTCTCCCCCCCCTCCCTCCTTGGGTTTTTGTCAGTTTGTGTGTGTGTGGTTGCAGGGCCCATAGATGCCATGGGAAAGTTGTACTTTTTAATTTCCTTTACAGTTCATTTTAGCTATGTGGCTTAGTTCATGTTGAAGGCAAGTGATTGGA
Source organism: Mirza zaza (assembly GCA_008750895.1). Taxonomy (NCBI): domain Eukaryota; kingdom Metazoa; phylum Chordata; class Mammalia; order Primates; family Cheirogaleidae; genus Mirza; species Mirza zaza. Next base: position 19,348 of record VSMD01037721.1, read on the forward strand.
AGTGACGTGAGCAAACATCTGGGTAATTTCCTGGAATTTACTGGTTCCAGACTTAGCTTCCTCTCATTATTGGACCATCTTGGGAATACACATGAGGATGGTAGAACCACAGCATCATCTGGACATTCAGTTTTTTCTTATTTTGTGTGATAGATATAAATATCTTCCTTTGATAAGCCTCTGCAATTTAGGGTCTCTTTCTTCTAATATCATAGCTGCTATACCACTAATAATACAAATTATGGTGCTATAATTTTTAATACATTACTGCTTTCAAATAATTTTATTAAGACTTTTTATAAACTTTTACAAGTAAAATTGGCCTATAAATTTTTTCTCATTATTCATACCTGGTTTTTAAATTATTATTTGGTTAGTTTAACAATGTACAATTACATATTTTACTTAAAAATAGAAAGCAAAGTTTGTCATTTCCTATATGATTAGAATGTGTGATTTCTTCATGTATTATGCACTAAAGTTCACATTACTCTTTATTTTCTTCTAAAAATATGAAAAGATATTTTGGAACCAGATATATTTTTCAATCAACAACCTGTATAAATGAATATCTCTAATGAGCTCAACTCAAGAGCTTCAGAAAGTGCAGACTTTCTGGAATAGTGTGAAGGCTTCAATGCTAACTGAGAAACTTACTTGAAGTCCTAGAGAGAATGATATTGTGCCCTTGATATTGCGAATCTGGAGACAGTAAATTTAAATCATTAAAAATGAATGATCAGAATCATATCCAAATATCTAGATAATTGAAAGTTGGCATACATGAATTTGCTTATATCATTAATGTCCTTGAGTCCTATCTTTTAATAGTAATTTATTTGCCACTAATCACAAATAACAAACTAAACCAACTGTTCAGATCAATAATGGCGTGTTTATTTTAAGACATATTTAATAACATCATGAATTCATCTATTATTGAGACCTAATAGTTGCCATTTCACCTTTCACAGATGTGATTAGGTTGGGGAAAATAAAGAATACCAAATTAGCAAATTATGTCAATTATATTATATAATTTTATTGCTTTCATTTCAGAAACATAATTTCTATCCACAATGTTTGATTATTCAAACAGAAGTTGGAGACTTCAACTTGTTGGACCTGTATCTAAACTCTATTATGAAAGCATATTGACCCTAGTTATTATTGTTGCAAAGAGTAAAATTTGTTCATCACGTGTAGTAAGAACACTATATTGAAAACATATCTTTGAAGCTGGAGCAGTGCCTCGTGCCAGTAATCCCAGTGACTCAGGAGGCTGAGGCAAGAGGATCACTTGAGCCCAGGAGTACAAGACTTTGAGCCTACAATGAGCTGTGATCATGCTACTGCACGCCAGCCTGGGTAACAGAGTGAGATCTTATCTCAAAAAAAAAATCGATGAATATTGATGAATAATTCATATACAATTTTTCTCAGTATGGGGTAGCCCAGAAAAAAAGTTTAACTTATATTAAATCACATTCACAAAAACACTTTAAAAAGCTATATTTTTCATCTCCTCAGTTATGCAAATATTTTATAAGTGAAAATGAATCACCCTAATAAATATACATTTCTGCTAAAACTAAGGCAACTTGTACTTTACATGTGTCATATACTCTTTTTCCTTTGAGAAATGCCAAAAAAAGATATTTATATGGAAGCTTAATAACTTAATTCTTGCGCATGCTATATTTTAAAAAAATTCACAAATGTATGTTTGCATATAGCTATATACATTATAAAATAATCTTACACAACCTATTTGAGTCTGAAAAAACAACATCTGCTTGTGGTTCATAATTATCATCCTCATTTACAAACATAGTCACTAAGACTTAGGAAAAAAGTTTAAGTTTACAACAACTTGTAAGCAACATGCAAAAATGTATATTGAGTTGGTTTTATTTCCAAACTCAATGCTATTATTATTTCACCACACTGCTCCCATTTAAAAAAAAAAAAGAAAACAAAGACTCAAATATATCAAAACAACTTGCCAGTGCCATAGCATAGATTCTGTTCTTCAAACCACTAATTCAGGATTATGTTCACCTTTACTACATACACCATTACGGTAAATGCTACAGCTAATATTAATATCATGTGTCTAACTATGTCTGCCATAGCAATGACTACAGATTTTATTTATTTACCAGAAGACAGCTCAAAATTAAACTGAGATCAAAAGTTGCTTACATTAATACCTTTTTCCACTCATTTTTCAGTGCAGTTATTTATTTGCAATACATTGGCTTTCCATGTTGGACTCCATCTCTTCCTTATGTTCTTTAGTTATTCATTTTTTGAGTATGTGAAATATTAACTATTTTTGAATATGTATTTTATAGCAAAGTATACATTTTTCACTTTGGAACATAACAAGTATTATAATCAGCCTATCAAATTAAAAAAAAATGTTTCAGGTGGTCACTCAGTTGTTGCTGTCTTTATCTTCATCAATATAACTTATCTAATTGGTAACATTTTTATACTCACTACTTACTCATCAACAATTCTGTATGTATTTTTACCTCCACTTATTTGATTCAAAATATACGTATATACATATAATTCTCTATTAATCTCTATTTAAGGTGCAAGACTATAAGTCTTGCTTCCATTATGAAAGGTTTTCCTAATGGCACCTATGTATTTATTTCTCTTTTCTGAACATGTAGCACATAAAATATGACTCAGCATGCCTTAGATATTATTTTAGATTTCTTCTTAAATTTTTATTTTGAAATAATTTCAGATGAACAAAAATTTTCAAAATAAATTGAAATAATTATGGATACTTTTCTACTCCATTTTAAAAAACTTATTACAAAACATAGTATAAATTTGAAAGGCAGAAAATTTAAGTTGATATAATACTATTATTTATAAATTAAATACAAATTTTAACAATTTCCCTACTAGGGTACATTTTCTTGTCTAGGATAAAAATCTAATTGTGTTGTTTTAGTCTCCTTTATTTTTATACAGTTTCTAAATTTTTTTAAATTTTATGATTTTAACACTTTTGAAAGTATTGCCTGCCTATCTTGCTGAATTTGGATTTATCTTTTCTCTCATGATTAAATCCATGTTATGCAAATTTGGTCAGAATGCTACAGATATGACATTGTATCTTTCTCAATGAGTCACATTAGCAGACACAAAGTATCAAGTTGTACTATTACTAGTTATTTTAACTCTGTTACTTAGCTATGTTGTTGTTTTGTAGGTTTATCCACTATATACTTGACATTTCATCTATTTTGACTAAAACTATATTTTGCTGAGATTCTTTGAATATTTTAAGCATACATTTGATAATTTTAACCATCCATTTTAAAAATTTACTTCTTATGCCTGTTACCATATTTGCCAAATGATATTTTATTTATATCACTTTTTGCAGTTATTAGTTATCATTCTGTCATAATGAAAAAGCTTCCTTCTTTTCTTTTTTATTATTTATTCACTACTTTTCCATATACATCAGTGTTGATTCATGGATTCTGATTTTATTTTTTGTGTAATAATCTAGTACAGTCCATTATGCTTTGCTGCTAAGATTGGCTCATATTTGGCCATTGGGTGCCTCTTAAATTGGATCTTTATCTATTACACATCTATATTATGCTTTGAGCACTCCACACTTTCTAGGATTATTCTCATTTTTGTTTGTCTCATTTTGAATATTTGTACCCTAGCCGTGGACTCATCTATTTCTCCAAGGAGGCTCGTTTCTTATACTGAAGAATGAAATTCAGATATTACAATTCAGGTCTTGGATGTGCTCATTGTTACTGGGATGTTACTACCTATAGATTTTCTCAGCAAACAGAGGTAAATACACAAAACACACACACACACTCTCACACACACACACACACACTGGTTTCTCTCTCTCCTGCCCTTTTTCTCTCTCTCTGTCTGAGTTCACACTGAAAACTCAAATTTGGCCCATAAGGTTCTTTCTTAGCTTTCTTTGTTAGCTTTCTTTTCCATATTCTTAATTTTTTTATCTGACAGTGAGAAATCTGTCTCTCATTATAGACAAAATAGTTACTTGTTTACTGGAATCTAGAATATGGATGAAATAGTTGTGGACTTGCTAATCCATACCTCAGCAAAACAAACTACTTACTAGAACAAAACATTGTTAATTTATTTTTTTAATTTTTTAAACTTTCAGCATATTAAGGGGATACAAATGTTTAGGTTATGTATATTGCCTTTGTGCCACCTGAGTCAGAGCTTGTCCACCCCCCACATGGCGCACATCAAACCCATTAAGTGTGTATATACCCTTCCCCACCCATCTGCCCGATGTCCAATGAATGTTACTACTATATGTGCACGTAAGTGCTGATCAGTTCATACCAATTTGATGGTGAGTACATGTGGTGCTTGTTTTTCCATTCTTGTGATACTTCACTTAGTAGAATGGCTTCCAGCTCTATCATGTTATTTACTTCAACAGATTTAGAGGGTACAAGTATTTTTTTTTAATATGGATGAATTGTATGATGATGAAGCCTAGGCTGTTAGTGTACCTGTCACTAGAATAGTGTACACTGGACCTGATAGATTTTTATCTGTCAATCCCCTCCCATTCTCCTCGCTTCTTAGTTTTCAATGTCCATTATATCATTATATACCCATTATTTTATTCAGTTTTTTTAATTTTTTTTTAATTTTAGCATATTATGGGGGTACAAGTGTTAAAGTTACGTATATTGTCCATGCCCCCCTCCCCCCTCGAGTAAGAGCTTCAGGTGTGTCCATCTCCTAAATGTTGCACATCTCACTCGTTGTGTTTGTATATACCCATCCCCTTCTCCCCCCTCCCACCTGCGTGACACCCGATAAATGTTATTCCTATATGTCCACTTAGGTGTTGATCTGTTAATACCAATTTGCTGGTGAGTACATGTGGTGCTTGTTTTTCCATTCTTGAGATGCTTCACTTAGTAAAATGGGTTCCAGCTGTATCCAGGAATATACAAGAGGTGCTATATCACCATTGTTTCTTAAAGCTGAGTAGTTCAACCTCTGTGGAAAGCAATATGGAGATACCTCAAAGCGATACAAGTAGATCTACCATTTGATCCAGCAATTCCACTACTGGGCATTTACCCAAAAGATCAAAAGTCACTTTATAAAAAAGACACCTGCACTGGAATATTTATTTTATTAAGTTTTCAATGTCAATTATACACTTTATGACCACATATACCCCTAATTTAACTCCCACATATAAATAGAACATGTGGTATATGTTTTTTTCATTTCTTAGAAACTTCACTTAGGACAATAGGCTCCATTTTTATTCAACTTGCTGCAAAAGACATTATTTAATTCTTTTTAATGACTAAGAAGTACTTCATGATACACACACCACATTTTCTTTATCCTCTCCTCAGTGGGTGGGCACTTAGATTGATTCCATATCTTTGCAATTGTGAATTGTGTTGTCATAAACATTTGGGTGCAGGTATGTTTTTGTGCAATGACTTTTCCTTTGGGTAGATACCCAGTAGTAATATTGCTGGTTCGAATAGCAGAACTATTTTTAGTTCTTCAAGGAATCTCCCTACAGTTTTCTAAAACAGTCATACTAGTTTACATTCCCCCTAAAGTGTGTGTTTCCTTTTCCCTGCATCAGTGCTAACATCTATTGATTTTTACTTTTTAATAATGGTCATTCTTACAGAGGTAGCCTGGTATCTCATTGTGGTTTTAATCTGCATTTCCATGATTATTAGTGATGTTGAGCATATTTTCCTATATTTTGGGCCATTTATCAATCTTATTTTGAAAAATGTCTGATCTTGTCTGTTGCCCTTTTTTTTTTTTTTTTTTTTTTTTTTGGAGATAGTGTCACTCTGTTGCCTGGGTTAGAGTAACATGGCATCAGCCTAGCTCACAGCAACCTCAAGCTCCTGGGCTGAAGCAATCCTTCTGCCTCAGTCTCCCAAGTATCTGGGACTACAGGCATGCGCCACCATGCCCAACTAATTTTTTCTATATATTTTTAGTTGTCCAGATAATTTCTTTCTAATTTTAATAGAGACAGGGTCTCACTCTTGCTCAGGTTGGTCTCAAACACCTGACCTGGAGCAATTCTCCCTCCTCGGCCTCTCAGAGTGCTAGGATTACAGGTGTGAGCCACCATACCTGGCCTTACCCATTTTTGATGAGTTTATTTGTTGTATTCTAACTTATTTGAGTTATTTTTAGATTCTGGATATTTGTCTCCTAACAAATATATAGTTTGCGAGTATTTTATCCTATGGTGTAGGTTGTCTATTTACTCTGTTGATCATTTCCTTTGCTATGCAAAACCTTTTTAGTTTAATTAAGCCCCATACATTTATTTTTGTTGTTGTTCTACTTGCTTTTGGGACCTTACTCAAAAATTCTTTGACTAGGCTATGTCCAGAAAAGTTTTTCATTCATTTTATTCTAGAATTTTTATGGTTTCAGGTATTATATTTAAGTTATTAATTCATCTTGAGTTAATTTTTGTGTATAGTGAGAGATCAGAATCTAGTTTCATTCTTCTGCATGTGGCTATCCAATTTTCCCAGCACTATTTATTGAATAGGGAGTCATTTCCTCAGTGTATGTTTTTGTCTGCTTTGTTGAAAACCAGTTGGTTATAGCTATTTGGATTCATTTCTGATTACTTTATGTTGTTGGATTGCTTTATGTTTCTACCTTTGTTCTAGTCTCATGCTGTATTGGTTACTATAGCCTTGTATAACAGTATAATTGGAAGTCAGGCAATGAGATACTTCCATATTTGTTCCTTTTTGCTTAAGATTGCTTTGGCTATTTGGGCTCTTTTCTGGTTCCATATGAAGGTCAAGACTGCCTTTTTTCTAGGTCTGTACAAAATGATGCTGATATTTTGATAGGAATTCCATTGAATCTGTAAAACACTTTGGGAAATATGGCCATTAACAATGTTGATTTTTCTAATCCATATGTATGGGATGGGTAATATTTTCTATTTCTGTGGGATAAGT
>VSMD01037723.1:0-49976 GCA_008750895.1 Mirza zaza
ACAAAAAGAAGAAGAAAATTAAAATGTTTCATTACAAAAAAAAATTACACAACATAAAAGAAGACAGTAACGCAAGAAATGAGGGACAAAAAAGCTACAAGGCATATAAAAACAAATAGCAAAATGAGAAGTATGTCCCTCTTATTAGCAATTATTTTAAACACAAATTAAAACTCTCCGATCAAAAGACTTACTTTAAATCCAAAGATATAAATATGTCGAATGTGAAAAGATGAAAAAAAATTATCCACACAAAAAGTAACTAAAAGAGAGCAGGGCTGACAATAGTAATTATCAGAAAAAACAGATTTTAAATCAAAAAAGTTACACTAGACAAAAGATGAAATTATGTATTAATAAAAGGTTCAATACAGCAACAAGGTAAAACAATTATAAACATTTACCTACCTAATGACAAGCCATCAAAATACATGAAGCAATAATTGACAGAATTGAAAGGAGAAATAGTTTCATAATAATAGGTAGAGACTTAACTACCCTAAAATCTTGATAGTAGATAGAACAACCCAGTAGGACATAAGGAAGGAAATAAAGGACTTGAACAACACAGCAAACCAAATAGATCTAACAGACATACATAACACTCTACCAAAAAACAACACAATATATATTCTCCTCAAGTACACATGAAACATTCTCCAGGATAATCCACTTCTTTGCTATAAATTATGTCTTAATAGATTTTAAAAGATAGAGATCATACAAAGTATCTTCTCCAGCAGATCGTTAAAAAGATCTTTTAACAGCAAGACATTAGAAATCAATAATATATGGAAAACTGGAACATTCACTAATTTGTTGAAATAGCACACTCTTATACAAACAGTGCATCAAGATGAAATCACAAAGAAATTTAAAAATAGGAATAAAAATGAAGACAGAACATAAAATTTATGGGGTGCAGTGAAAGTAGTGCTAAGGAGAAAATTTATACCCATAAACACTTATATTAAAAAATAATGCAGGCCAGGCGTGGTGGCTCACGCCTGTAATCCTAGCACTCTGGGAGGCCAAGGCAGGCGGATTGCTCGAGGTCAGGAGTTCAAAACCACCCTGAGCAAGAGCGAGACCCCCGTCTCTACTATAAATAGAAAGAAATTAATTGGCCAACTAATATATATAGAAAAAATTAGCCGGGCATGGTGGTGCATGCCTGTAGTCCCAAGTACTCAGGAGGCTCAGGCAGCAGGATTGCTTAAGCCCAGGAGTTTGAGGTTACCGTGAGCTAGGCTGACACCACAGCAGTCACTCTAGCCTGGGCAACAAAGCGAGACTCTGTCTCAAAAAAAAAAAAATAATAATAATAATAATACAGATCTTAAACCAACAATTTAAGTTTATTAATAAAGAACCTTACATTAAAAAAGAAGACAGATCTCAAATCAACAACCGAACTTTATTAGTAAAGGAACAATAAAAAGAACAAACTAAACCTAAAGCTAGCAGAAGGAAGACAATAATAAAGATTAGAACAGAGATAAATGAACTAGGAAAAAAAAAGATAACAAGCAACAAAACCAAAAGTTGATTCTCAGGAAAGATCAACAAAGTTGCAAACCTTGAACTAGACTAAGAAAAATGAGAGACAATATCTAAGGGATGTCTGCACTCCCAAGTTCACTGCAGAATTATTCACAATAGCTAAGATATAAAAGCACCTAAGTGTCTATCAATGGATGAATAAAGAAAATATGATATATATATACACACACACAAAGGAATACTATTCAGCCTTAGAAAAGAACATTCTGTCATTTGCAAAACCATAGGTAAACCTAGAGGACATTATGCTAAATGAAATAAACCAAGCACAGAAAGACAAATATCACATGATCTCACTTATATGTGGGATATAAAAAAGTAGAACTCACAAAGAAGTAGAGAAATAAAAAGTAGAGAGTAATATGATGGTTACCAGGTTAGGGATGGGGATGGGGGAAGAAATGAATAGTTTTTGGTTAAAAGGTACAAAGTTTCAGATAGGAGGAATAAGTTCTGACATCTTTTGCATGTAAGGGTGACTATAGTAATAGTAATGTATATTTCAAAATAAGTAAGAGAGTAACTTTCAAATTTCCCACTAGAAAAAATAAGCAAGGTGATGAATATGTTAATTGGCTTGATTTAATCATTTCACATTGTTTACATGTTACATATCACATTGTTTACATAAATATCACATTATACCTCGTAAAAATGTAATTATGATTTGTTAATTTAAAAAGTATAATCTTAAAATGTTTTTAAAAATTATTTTAAATAAGAGAAAAATCAAATTACAAATATCAGAAATGAAAGGGAGGATATTACTACTAATTCTACAGAAATAAAAAAGATTATGAAAGAGTTGGAAACAATTGTATCCCAACCAACAGGATAATCAAGATGAAATGGACAAATTCCTAGAAATAAAAAACCCACAATATTAAATGACAAAGAAATAGAAAATGCGAATAGACCTATAACTGGTAAGGAGATTTAATCAGTAATAAAAAATCTCTCAACAACAAAAAAGCCCTGGATCTGGTGGTTTCATTGATGAATTCTACATTTAGAATGCACCATACATTTAAAGAAGAACTAACACCAATCCTTCACAAACTTTTTCAAAAATTTAAGAAGAAGGAAAACTTACTAACTCATTCTATGCAGCCAGCATGGTAATGCTCAACAAAGACCATACAAGAAAAACAGATCAATACTCCTTACGCACGCTGATCAAAATTCCTAGCCATCAAATAAAATACTAGCAAACCAAAATCAGGAAACAAAATACTGACAAAACAAACCATGAATTCAGCAGCATATTAAAAGGATTATATACTATAACCAAGTGAAATTTATTCCTGGGATGCAAGCATGGTTCGATATATAAAATTAATCAATGTAATACCTCATACTAACAATATGGGGGGGACGTCATTTTGGTCAAATGATAAAAAGAATTTGACCAAATTCAACACAAATTCTTGATAAAAAAACATTCAACAAACTAGAAATAAAAGGAAAATACCTCAACATAATTAATACCAAACGTGAAAAACCCATAAAAAACATCATATTAAATGGCCAAAGATTGAATGTGTTTCCTCTATGATCAGAAGCAAGACAAAGATGCCCATTTTCATCACTTTTATTCAACATAATACTGGAAGTTCTAGCCAGAGGAATTAGGCAAGAAGACATAAAAATAAAAAGCATCCAAACTGCAAAGAAAATAAAATTATCTCTGTACACAGATGATTTGATCTCACATGTAGAAAACCCTAAATAGTCCACATACAAAAAAACTGTTAAAGCAAATAAACAAATCTAGCCAAGTTCCAAGATACTAAATCAACATACAAAAATCAGCTGCATTTCTACTAACAATGAGTGTTTCAAGAAAGAAGTTAAGAAAACATTTCTCCAGCAAAGGTATAAAAATAAATAGCCAATAAGCATATGAAATAATGCTAAACATCAGTAACAATTAGGGGAAAACAAATTAAAATCACAATCAGATGCCACCTCATACCCCTTAGGACAGCTACTATTAAAAATAAATAAATAAGTAATAAGTATTGGTGAAGATATGGAGAAATGGGAACCCTTATGCACTGCTGGTACGAATATAAAATGGTATAGCCACTGTGGAAAACGTATTGCAGTTCCTTCAGAAAATTAAAAATATAATTACCATATGATGCAGCAACTCCACTTCTGAGTATATACCCAAAAGAATTAAAAGTAGGGTCTTAAAGAGTTATTTGTATGTCCATGCTCATAAAAGCATATTCACGATAGCTAACCCATAGGTGCCACCCAATATTGATCAATGGATGAACGAATAAGCAAAATGTGGTATATACATTCAATGGAATATTACTCATTTTTAAAAAGGAAGCAAATTTTGACATGTGCTATAACATGGATGAACCTTAGGGACATTATCCTAAGTGAAATAACCAGTTACAGAAAGACAAATGCTGTATGATTCCACCAATATGAGGTACCAAGAGTACTAAAACTCAGAGACAGAAGTAGAATGGTGGTTGTCAGGTGATGGATGAAAGGGAATGCAGAATTTATGTTAAATGTATAATTTCAGTTTTACAAGATAAAAAAGAGTTATTGAGATGGATGATGGTGATGATTGCACAACATTATCACTATATCTGTACATTTGTTATCACCGTATGTATACACTTAAAAATGGCATATGTGTATCTTATCACGATTTTTAAAAATTAAGAAAAATCAATTATTTTCTATACACCAGCAATAAACAAGTGGAATTTCAAAATAAAAACACAATACCATCTACATTAGCACCAATAAAAATGAAATAACTGGAATAAATCCAATAAAATATGTGCAAATCTATATGAGGAAAACTACAAAACTCTACTGAAAGAAATCAAAGAAGATATGAATAAATGGAGAGATATAGTCCATGTTCACAGACAGGAAGACAAAATATTAAGATGTCAATTCTTTACAATTCCCCTCAGGTCACTACCACATTATGAGGCAGTCTTAAACTTTAACCATTTACTACACCACTTACCCAACACACAAACATGTGTGTGCATGTATGTTTCTCTTCTCACAACTTGAACAGCCCAGGAAAACACAGACCACATTATATTCCTTTTCCTATATTAAATAAATGAATGAATAAACCCATGGATGAATGAATAAATTAATGAGGATTTTTTAAAGTGTCCAGCTGATCATCAGTCAGAGGTATTATAAAATATATGCCTGCTTTCATAGGAAATTGGGCTAAGGGGCTTCCATTGCAATTTTCTATATTATACCCTATGAATATACTATCAAATACTTTATGAGAAAAATGACTGACACTGTAAAGTTGACTATAAAGCCAACTTTTAAAAAATTTCTCATTTTATGGAGCAACGACAAAATGGACTGTGGTATTGAATTCAAGTCTTCAACCTTCCACACATCTATACCATACAACTCCACAGTTTCTCCCATTAAAGTATATTTTCCAGTGACAGTGGGCTTAGACATGACTTTATCTTGTCAACATGGAATATGATCAGAAGTGGTGTTATGACAATTTTGAACCTAGGCCTCTAGAGGTATCATGAGTGTCTGATTGCAGTCTTAATTTTGTGTCATCATAAGATCTTTCCTTTGATTTATCTGTGATCCTACCACAGGATCTCAGAATAAATACACATGGAACTTAGCTGAGCCCAAAGTGCTCAGGAGCCAAGTCCAACTAGATCTGTTTGAGGAGAGAGGATCACTTGAGCCCAGAAGTTCAAGGTCATACTGCGTTATGATCATACCTGTGAATAGCCACTACACTTCAGCTTTAGACGACATAGCAAGAACCCGTCTCTTGGGGAAAAAAAAAAACCTCTAAGAGTACTATGCAGTCATAAAAGAAATGAGCTAATATCTACAAATAGAGATATATAAATACGAGACATCTATGTATATATGTATGAGCTCATTCTATGTATATGCAACAATGATGAGACTTCCTGAATATATCCTTGAATGAAAAAAATGGTATAGAAGTCTGCATAATCTGCTACCATTTTAGGTTCATAAAAATATGAAAATACACATTTACTTCTATTTTTAACTAAAGGAAAATAAAAGATAATTTGTTTCCTATAGAAGGAAGAGAATACGACATTCTCTAGGATAGACCATATGGAACTATACTGTATACTTTAAAAACAAATTTAAAGATGTTGCTTTATTGTTTTATGGCTTGCATTGTTTATGATTAGAAGTCTTCTGTCAGTCTTTGTTAGTTTGTATATATATATATTTTTCCTCTGGCAGCTCTTAAATATTTCTCTTTTCACTAATTTGAAGCAATTTAATTAGATGCTTTGTAGTTTTCTTCATGCCCTGTGTTTGAGGTTCAAAATGACTTCTTTGATATGTTGGTTTATAGTTTTCCTCAAATTTGAAAAATTTAAGCCATTATTTCTACAAAATACTTTTGTCTTCTCCCCCCACCCATCCCTGCCTTTTGGTGATTCCAATTATATGTTTTCTAGGCAGCATAAAGTAGTCCCACACATCAATGTTCTTCTTTTGATTTTTTTTCTAGTTTGTTTTGTTTTACATAATTCCTATGTTTTCAAGTTCACTAATCTTTTCCTCTGCAATATCTAATCTGCTGTTAATCTCACTCATTGTATTGTTCATCTAAGACTGTGGTCCCCAATTGCCCTCCACCCCCACTACCACCCTATACCAGCCTGTTAGGAACCAGACCACAGAGCGGGAGGTGGACAGACCAGTGAGGGAAGCCTCATTTGTATTTACAGCTGCTCCCCATCGCTTACATCACCACCAGAACTCTACCTCTTGTCAGATCAGTGGCAACATTAGATTCTCACAGGAGCACGAACCCTACCATAAACTGCGTATGGGAGGAATCTATCTATGTTGTACACTCCTTAGGAGAATCTAATGCCTGAGAATCTGAGGTAGAGCTGAGGAGATGATGATAGAGCTGGGGAGTGGCTGCAAATACACATTATCATTAGCAGAGAGGTTTGACTATACGATAAATGTAATATGCCTGAATCACCCTGAAACCATCACCGCCCCCCGCCTCCATGCATGGAACAACTGTCTTCCATGAAACTAGTCCTTGAGGCCAAAAAGGTTGGAGACCACTGATCTAAGACATTAGGCTATTCATCTGAAGATGTTTGATTTAGGACTATTTCACATACTCCACATCTTCAACATACTCATGCTTTCTTCTACTGTCTTAAACACATGAGATATAGTTACAAGTTTTAATGACCTTCTCTAATTATATCATCTATGTCATTTGTATGTCTGTTTCTATGGATGATTTTTCTCATGATTACGGATCATATTTTCCTGCTTCTTGCATGTTGGGTAATTTTTTACTAGGTCCAAATACTGTGACTTTTTTCCTTATGTGTTAAACATTTCTGTATTCCTTTCAATATTCTTGAGCTTTGTTCTGAGATGCTTGGAAGTAACTGATCTTTCTCAGGCTTCTTTTTAAATTTTGTGAGGCATTATCAGAGAAGCCTTTAATACTAGGGCTGTTTTCCCCCTACTACTAAGGCAATATCCTTCTGAGTACTCTAGGATGCCCCATTTATTTATTTAGTATACTCCATTTATTATGAAGGATTTTCATTTGGCTGGTGGGAACAAGAAATAATCTGTGCTTTGAGTGAGTTCTGCAGATATTTCACTTCATAAACATTTTCCATTTGCTTGTTTATTTTTCTTCCTTTTTTGTGAATAGCTCCAGCATTTCTCAAAGAATTTTAAACATCTGAGAAATGCCTGGAAAAATAGGTTTCACGGCAAATAAGTGAAATATGCCAGACACAAACGGACAAATATTATCTGATTCCATCTATATGAGGTACTAGAGTAGTTAAATTCATAGACAGAAAACAGAATAGCGCCCCCAATTTCTCGAGATAGATGATAGTATCGCGAGATACTCAGCAATAAGCCCTGCTGTAACAGATACAAGGCCAGCTTTTGTGGAGCCTGAGGGCAATCTCACCCAGCCTAGCCCTGCTTAGCTGTACTCTCCCACCTGCCTTTGTTGTAGCAGAGAATAAGGACACTCCTGAAGTCCTAAGGCCCCACCCACCACCTGGGGCATTCCAGTAATTCTCCTGAGGGACTAGAGCCAGTTGCAGGACCCAAAAGCAACACTGCAGCTTTTTCCTTCTGGCAAGCACCACCTTACTGACAAGAATGTCAATTTGCATGCCCTTTATGGCACTTACTGACTCAATCATACAGGCCATGGTTGATTCTCATGCACAAGCACCACCTACTTTCTCAGAAATTAAACTGTGTATGCCATTATAATTCACACAGTTAAGAAACCACAGGACTGGGGAAAGAGAAAGGATTTCAAAGACCTCCACCTCCTTCATCAAAGAGAGACAGGGAATCTGCCCACTCACATAGCTCGCCATTCCTACAGCCTACAAAAAACTAGCAACTGAGAAAACCACCACACCCAAGGTATCTATAACCAAGGCATCCATCCAGAATCTAGATCGCCTTCAAAGCACCCACAAGCAAAGCCAAAGATTCTTATGCAACATATGCTACAAACACACCTGTACGAGAGTGAGGTGAGGGGAAAAAGCTCTATCTAAATCAAAGAAAATCCAAAAATAGGAAGCAACAGCTGCTCCAGATGAGAACAAATCAGTGAAAGAGCTCCAGGAGTGTGAAGAATCAGAGCAAAAGGTCACACAAAAGGGAACACCAGCTCTCTAGAAATGGATATCAACCAAAACAAAAATACTGAAATGACAGATAAAAAATTCGAAGATGGATTATAAAGAAGCTCAATGAAATACAAGAGAATAGGGAAAACTGACACAAAGAAACCACAAAAAAATTTAGGAAATGAATGAAAAATTCACTAAAATCAAATTATTAAAAAAATCAAATAGAACTTCTGGAAATGAAAAATTCATTCAAGGAAATACAAAACACAGTAGAAAGTCTTAAGAAGAGACTACACCAGGCAGAAGAATGAATTTCACAGCTTGAAGACAACACTTTTGAATTGAACAAGTCAGTCAAAGATAAAGAACACAGAATTAAGAGGAAGGAACAAAGCCTACAAGAAATATTGGACTTTGTAAAGAGGCCAAACATGAGAATTATAGGCATCATTGAGGGTAAAGAAGAAAACACACAAGGATTGGAAAACCTATTTCAGGGAATAATTGAGGAAAATGTCCCAGGTATTGCTAGAAATCTAGATATCCAGGTATAAGAAGCTCAACAAATACCTGGTAGGTTCATCACAAAGAGGCAATAACTACCACACAGTCATCGGACTAGCCAAAGTCAACACAAAAGAGGAACTCCTAAGAGCCATAAGGCAAAACCCATCAGGTTAACTGCAGACTTCTCAACTGAGACTGTGTAAGCCAGAAGGCACCGGGGCCCCATCTTCAGTCTTCTTAAACAGAATAATAGCCGGCCTAGAATTTTGTATCCTGCAAAACTAAGTTTCCTATATGAGGGAGAAATAAAGAATTTTTCACACAAGCAAACACAGAATATTTGTGAAGACCAGACCTGCCCTGCAGGAAGTACTCAGATCTGCATTATACATCAATCAGTACAATAGATGCCCACCAGTGTAAAATCATCCAAAAGCTAAACCTCAGAGCCCACATAAAATAGTGGCTCAAGAGGTAAAACAAAGCAATAAGGCCCTACCCAACAAAATGAACAGAAATGCATCCCATTTATCAATTATTTCAATAAATGTGAATGGCTTGAATTCCTCACTCAAGAGACATAGGCTGGCTGAATGGATAAAAAAATACAACAAGTATCTGCTGTCTCCAGGAAACACATCTAACTCACAAGGACTCATTCAGACCCAAGGTGAAAGGATGGGGGGCGGGGATTGAATGCAGATGGAAATCATTAAGAAAGTAGATATAGCCATTCTCATATCAGATAACATAGACTTCAAAGCAACAGGAGTAAAGAAAAACAAAGATGGTCATTATATAATGGCAAAGGGAGCAATTTATCAAGAAGATATAACAATCCTAAATATTTATACACCTAACACAGGTGCATCCAGATTCATAAAGCAAACCCTGCTAGAACTAGACAAATTGCTAAACAGCAACCATGTAACTGCTGGGGACTTCAACACTCCACTGACAGAACTGCACAGATTCTCCAAGCAGAAAATAAACAAAGAAACACTGGACTTACCTGAAACTTTAGAGCAAATGGTCTTAACAGACATTTACAGAGCACTTTACCCCAAAACTACTGAATATACATTCTTCTCAGCACATGGAACATTCTTTAACACTGATCACACCTTATGCCATAAAATATGCATCAACAAATTCAAAAACACAAAAAGTGTACCATGTATCTTCTCAGACCATAGTGGAATAAAATTTGAAATCAACTCCAACAGAAACACTCAATTCTACACATAGTCATGGAAATTAACCTACTGCTGAACAATTACTGGGTCAAGGAGGAAATTAAGGTGGAAATCAAAAGATTCCTTGAACTAAATGACAAAGGGGACACAAGTTATCAAAATCTGTGGGATTCAGCAAAAGCAGTGCCAAAGGGAAAATTCATAGCCTTAAATGCCTATATCAAAAAGACAGAAAGATCACAAATCAACAATCTAATAAATTGTCTCAAGGAACTAGAAAAGGAAGAGCAAACCAAACCCAAACTAAGCAGAAAAGAAATAAGGTCAGAGCAGAACTAAATGAAATCTAAAACAAACAAACAAACAAAAAAAAAATACAGAAAATTGATGAACAAAAAGTTGGTTCTTTGAAAAGATAAACAAAATTATTACACCTCTTGCTAGATTAACCAGAAATAGAAAAAGACCCAATAAGCTCAATCAGAAATGGATAAGGAAATATTAGAACTGAGAACTGATACCACAGAAATACAAACTATCATCTGTGAATACTATAAAAGTCTCTATGCAAATAAACTCAATCAGGAAGAAACAGAACTCCTAAACAGACCAATTATGAGCAACAAAATTGAAGCAGCAATAAACAAATCTTCCAATAAAAAAAAAGTCCCAGACCACAGGGTTTCACAGCCGAACTTTATCAAAAAAGGTAGCCATACTGCAGAAATTATTTCATAACACTGAGAAGGCAGAAATCCTCTCCAACTCAATCTAGGAAGCCAATATCTACCCTATCCATCCATGGTTTATATCTAGAAGCAAGACAGAGAGAAATAAAACCAGATAAATTAAAGAAAATTAAAAAGTGAATAGAAATGAACCAAACCCCAGTTTTAATTTTTAATCAGACAAGTCCCAGATAACTGTCAATGAAAGAAAGTTTCTGCCAAATGTATCAGGTGGATAACTGCAATATCATAAATTTATAATGATAAAAGCATCAGCTATTACCATAATTAACAGAAAAAGACAAGGGAAGGAGGAAGAAAAAACAGTGGAAGATGATCCATTATGCCTGGGTAAAGAACAAAACTTAAAGTCCAAACCACTTTTTAAAAAAGTATTCCCCCCCCAAAAAAAAAAAAAGTATTCCCATGAATGTATTCAAAATATTCTGCTTCTAAGTAGGATAGAGTAGCTTGTAGAAGAGTAGCTTCCTCATTGAAAACAAACAGAAAATCTGGAAGAAATACTGTGATAATCTAGTTGAAGGCCAAGCAGATATTCTTCACAGCAGTCAAGAAGAACAGGATGGCTTAAGACTCTGAAATTGGGGGAACCCCAAAGAGGTAAGCTGACTTCTGCCAGGATAATTTTCAATTCTGAACAAGAAGCAGAAAATACAGGCTTTGCATCCATGGAACCAACAAATAAGAACATTTTCTTGACAATTTGGAAGCCTCAAACATAATGTCAGTTTTCTGCCAAGTAACATATTAAACTCAAGGTATCCACAGGTGAGAAAACCAAAAACCTCAGTAAAAAGCCCCTAAAAAAAGGAACACAGAGTTTTTCAGTCTTACAAAATGAAAATTACACATTAATACCAAAGTTAAGACCTTTGACAACAAAGCAGGATCTAAGGTGAAATAAAAAGGTAAGCCACAGACTGGGAGAAAATATTCACAATACATATATCTGATGAACATCAAAACGACAAGGTTGAGAGAAAGCCAGACTCAAAAGATTACATACTATGACTTCATTTACATGAAGTCCAATGATAGGCAAAACTAGTCTATCTATGGTAACAAAAGTCAGACCTATGGTTTTCTACAGAGCATAAAGAATGATTGGATGAGACCTTAAGAAAACCTTTCTGGAGCAATGAAAATATTCTATATCTTACTGGAGTAATGAAATACTATTTAGCAATTAAAAACTACATATACAGGCCAGGCGTGGTGGCTCATGCCTGTAATCCTAGCACTCTGGGAGGCCGAGGCAGGAGGATTGCTTGAGCTCAGTAGTTGGAAACCAGCCTGAGCGAGACCCTGTCTCTACTAAAAATAGAAAGAAATTAATTGACCAACTAAAAATATTTATACAAAAAATTAGCCAGGCATGGTGGCACATGCCTTATAGTCCCAGCTACTCGGGAGGCTGAGGCAGTAGGATCGCTTCAGCAGAGGAGATTGAGGTTGCTGTGAGCTAGGCTAATGCCATGGCACTCACTCTAGCCTGGGCAACAAAGTGAGACTCTGCCTCAAAAAAAAAAAAACTACATATACATACATATATGGATGAAACTCAAAAGCATTATGTTGAGGGGGAGAAGTGAGATGTAAAAGATTACATGCTGTATGACTTCACTTATATAAAGTGCAATAACAGGCAAAACTAATCCATAGTGATAAACAACTCAACAGCAAAAAATCAGGTAATCTGATTGGAAAGGGAACAAAGGATCTAAATAGACCTTTCTCAAAAGATGACATACAACTGGCCAACAGCATGAAAAAAATGCTCAATATCACTAATCCTCAAGGAAATGCTAATCAAAACCACAATGATATATCATCTTACCCCAGTTAGAATGGCTATCAATTTAATTAAAAAGTGGGCCGGGAGTGGTAGCTCATGCCTGTGTAAGCACTCTGGGAAGCCAAGCAGGAGGATTGCTTGCGGCCAGGAGTTTAAGACCAATCTGAGCAAGAGTGAGACCCCCGTCTCTACAAAAAAATAGAAAAATTAGCCAGGTGTGGTGGCACAATCCTGTAGTTCCAGCTACTGGAGAGGCTGAGGTAGGGGAATAGCTTGAGCCCAAGAGTCTGACGCTGAAGTGAGCTATGATAATGCCACTGCATTGTATTCGGGTAACAGAGACACTGTCTTTAAAAAAAAAAAAAATGGGCAAAGGGTCTGAATAGACATTTCTCAAAGAAGAAATAGAAATGGCCAACAGTTAATATCATCTCACCCAGTTAGAATGTCTATTATCAAAAAGACAAAAAAACAACAAATGCTGGTAAAGATGTAGAGAAAAGGGAACTCTCATACACTGTTAGTGGGAATGTAAACTAGTATAGCCATTATGGAAAACAGTATGGAGATTCCTCAAAAAACTAAAAACAGAACTACTATATGATCCAGCAATCCCACCACTGGGTATATATCTAAAGGAAGGAAATCAGTATGTTCAAGAGATATTTGCACCCCCATGTTTATTGCAGCACTATTCACAAACGCCAAGATATGGAACTAACCTAAGTGTTTGTCAACAGATGAATGGATTAAAAAAATTTGGTATACATACATAATGGAATATTATTCAGCCCTAAAAAATAATAAGATCCTGTCATTCACAGCAACGTGGATGAGCCTGAAAGACATTATATTAAGTAAAATAAGAAAGGCATAGAAAGATGAATACTGAATGTTCTCACTTAGTATTCATGTGGAGTTAAAAAAAAAAACTTAGCTCATGGAATCAGAGAATAGAATTGTAGGTCTTAGAGGCTGGGAAGGGCAGGGGAGAGGAGTGGGGAGAGGTTGGTTAATAGATTTAAAATGTAGCTAGATAGGAAGAATGAGTTCTGGTCTTCTGTAGTATTATAGGGTAAATATGATTAACTATAATTTATTGTATATTTTCAAAAAGCTAGAAGAGAGGATTTTGAATGCTCACTACACAAAGAAATGATAAATGTTTGTGGTGATGATATGCTAATTGCCCTGATTTAATCATTACACATTATAATACACATGTCAAAAATACCACTCTGTATCCCATAAATATGTCATTACATGTAAACTAAAAATACAAGAAGAAAAAAGAATTACCATATGATCCAGCAATTTCACTTCTGGTATATACACAAAAGAATTAAAAGCAGGGACTCGAACATATTTATATAGCCATGTTCACAGCAGCACTGTTGTCAATTACCAAAAGGTAGAAACAACCCAAATATCAATCCACAAATGAACAAAATGTAGTATGTACATAGAATATTACTGAGCCTTACACAGGTAGAAAATTCTGACATGCTATAACATGGATGCTCCTTAAAAATACTATGTGAAGTAAAATAAGCCAGACACAAAAGGACAAATATTATATAACTGAACTTCTATAAGGTACCTGAAGTAGTCAAACTCATAGAAGCAGAAAGAGGAATAGGGAGTTAATGTTTAATCAATATGGAACTTCAGTTTGGGGTGGTGAAAAAATTGTGGAGATGGATGGTGGCGATGGTACACAATAATGTCAGCATACTTAATACCACTGACCTGTACATTTAAAATGGCTAAAATGGTAAACTTTATGTTATGTATATTTTACCACAATAAAAATGGCCTAATGTATGGCTTCATGCAAAAAATTTTTTAAACCAGCAAAACTATTTATATTATTATCTTAATATATGTATAATATATGCATATAAATAAAAATGTTAGAAGTCAAAGTACTGGGTTTGCCTTCACCCTGGAGTGTGAGGGATAAGTGATGAGGAGGAAGCATCTGGAGTTCTACTTATGCTTTCTTTTTTGTTGTTTTTTTTGGTTTTGGTTTTTGGTTTAAACAACAGAAATTTATTTTCTCACAATTCTGGAGGCTAAAAATCCAAGATCAAGGTGTCAGCAGGTTAGGTTTCTTCTGAGGCCTCTCTCCTTGGCTTGTAGATGACTGTCTTCTCCATGTGTCTTCATGTGATCTTCCCTCAGTGTCTCTATGTGCCCTAATCTCTTTTTTTTTTCCTACTCTTTTGTATATTGCTTTCTTAACCTGAGTGTACATTTTATACAAATACATCAAACTATACTCTTAGGATTTGTGTTCTTTAATATTTGAATATTACATCTTCAAAGTCATTCATGGTGGCTCCTGCCTTTAATCCTAGCACTTTGGGGAGCCAAGGTGGCAGGATTGCTTGAGTCCAGGACTTCAAGGCCCTGTCTCTACAAAAAATTTTAAAAATTTAAAAAATCAGTTGGACATGGTAGCACATGCCTGTACCAGCTACTCAGGTGGCTGAGGCAGAAGCATTGACTAAGCCCAGAAGTTTGAGGTTGCAATGGATTATGATGATGCCACCACACTCCAGCCTAGGCATCAGAGAAAGACCCTGTCTCAAAAAAAAAAAAAGAATTTACACCTTTTGTTTAAAAGATTTATTCTACATGTCAAAGCATTCCCAAAGCCCAGTTGCTTATAGCCTCAGTGGTATTAATTCTTTATAATAAAACTATTATGCTTTTAAAGAAAAAACTGGTCAGGCATTCTCAATTCATAAAATGTGAAGGCTAGCAAAATGATGAAGTCTTCTTTTAAAATCAAAACAAGAAATGCTCAACATCGTTATTAGGAAATACATTCGATAATACTCTCAAAGGATATCTAATAATATCTACTAGAGTTTTAGAATTAAGATAGTACTCTCATGATTCATACAATTTACTTGTAAGAAAGCAGGAGGAGGCTCAAAAAAGTGAGTAAATTCAGTTGGTAACTCGGAGTGGAAAAAACAGAAAAAAGAAAAGAAAATAAAAATGTAAAAAATAGTGAGTAAAATTTATAAAATTGTATTAACACCCCTTCAAAAAGAAATAAAGTTTGGTAAATCTTACATCGTTTATAATACATCTTTTGATAAAAACTAGAGAACAGTTTCATTATAAGAGTTTGCATTCTCCTTTCTATCCACAAGAGGGAGCAAACATTTAACACATTTAGGGAATTTCATTACACATTAGTTTTCACACAAGACTTTCAGGGGACAATAACTGGAAAAAAATAATAAAATTTATTGAGTGTCTACCATGTGCAAGGCATAATGCTAAGGTTTGGAAATACAGTGGGTAAAAGATATAGCTCCTGCCCTTAGGTTTTACAATACTTCAGGCAAAAAAAGTACATCTAGAGATTCAAATATTCTTTACATGAACACAAACCAACCATATTTAGCTTTTTTATACTATTATAAACTATAATTTCTAAGTATTGAATCTCACCAGAAACTAGAAATATGATGTAATGACTAAACAAATTATCAGCAATTTACAGTTTATAACTCCAAAAAGCAAATAATATATATTAAGCAATTTACTATACAAAGAATTCACACTAAGCTCTAAGATGTGAATATTTTCTCTTTTCTAAGTGGACTCAAATGATCTACATCACTAGGCTTTTTTAATTAGCTTAACCAAAATGTTAACAAATTAGCATTTACCTAGGGGAATTTGGGGCTATCTTGTTTGGAAAGAGAAACGTCTTTGAAATGTACTAATAAGTAATAAAATCACAATGCCAACACTGAAAATTCTCAATCACAGACTATTAATAATATTTTAATGCAGCTATTTTTATGATTTAAAGCAGAATGGATTCCAAAAGAGCATGGTGAACTAGGTAGATGACCTCAGGAGAGCCCTTCCAATTAGGTGTACTTATATAGAAGCAAAGCTTGGGGTACCGTACTATTCCAGAAGGTATATTCACAGGAAACAATGTGTAGCGAAAATAAATCAAGTCTGCATCAAAGCACAACTGGCTTAAAATCTAAGCTTTGCCACTTAACTAGCCCTGTGATTTTAGGGAAGTTATTAACCCCTCTGAGTCTCAGTATTTCTCATTCTTCCAGTAACAATCATCTTGCAATGGTGTTACAGGGGTTAATAATAATGCAGGTAAAGTGCCCACCATAATACCTCAAAAATTAACTGCATTTTACAGATAAGAAAACTAAAGAAGACCATATGACTTACCCAGGGTTAGAAAGCAGAAAAATAGTTGGTCAGAACTTCCTTATTCCTGGTAATACTCCTTATCTCAAAATCTACTTGGTCTGATATTAATCATACCAGCTTTGTTATGATTATTGTCTACATGACATATATTTTTCCATTCTTTTATTTCCAACCTAAACGGGTATTTTTATTTCAGATGCTTCTCTTTTAAACAGTATAGCTCAACCTTTCATTTTCATTCAACTGACAGTCTCTCCATTTTGATTACTGTTTAACCTATTTACATTTAATGTAAGTATTGATATGGCTGAGTTTAAGTTTACCATATCTTGGTTTCTTTGTTTTGTTTTCAATCTATCCTAATTGTTTTTCTTCAGTTTTCCTTCCTTATCTGCATTCTCTAGAGTTGAGCATATTTTTAACATTCCATTTTATCTCCTCTATTGGTTCTAACTATACCTCTCCTATTTATTAGTGTTTATTCTAGGAATTATAACACTTATCCAGAACTTATCAGTATACCTTGAGTTTATATTACCACATCCCATGTAACATAAGAACCTTACATAAAAGTCCATTTACTTCTTTCCTTTCTGGTACTGTTGTTATGTTTACTCATAATTTTTTTATACTTACCCACATATTTACCATTTTCAGTGGTCTTCATTTCTTCCCTAGATCCATATTTCCATCTGGTATCTTTCCTCTACAACCTTAAGAACTCTCTTTAGAATTGCTTATAATATGTAGATCTGTTAGCAACAAATCGTCTCCAATTTTATTTTCTAAAAATTTCTTCACTTTCGCTTTTAAAGAGTAATTTTGCTGAATATAAAACTCTGGTTTAATAAATTTTTTTCCTTTAACACTTGAAAAGTATCATCCCACCTTTGGATTCCACTATTTCTGATGAGAAGTTAGCTATCATTCTTGACATTGTTTCCTTAATGGAACTTTTCGCCCCCTCCCTGGATGTTTTTAAGACCTTCTTTACTTTGGTTTTCAGTATTTTGACTATGATGAACCTTCATGTGATTTTCTTTATATTAAACCTACTTAGCGTCCACTGAGCTTCTATAATCTATAAATTTGTGTCTTATACCAACTAAGTGCAAAGGTACTAAAAACATCTTGCCAATAAGATTCACATAACCCACAAGAAATCACCAAGGAATTTTTTAATAGTAGAGATGCTCAGAGACTTTCAAAAGATTAAAAAACAGGGCCGGGCATGGTAGCACACGTCTATAATCCTAGCACTCTGAGAGGATAGCTCAAGCTCAGGATTTCGAAACCAGCCTGGGCAAGAGCGAGACCCCGTCTCTATTAAAAATAGAAATTAATTAGCCAACTAAAAATATATAGAAAAAATTAGCCGGACATGGTGGCACGTGCCTGTAGTCCCAGCTACTCAGGAGGCTGAGGCAGGAGGATCGCCTGAGCCCAGGAGTTTGAGGTGGCTGTGAGCTAGGCTGACACCATGGCACTCTAGCCTAGGCAACTGAGTGAGACTCTGTCTCAAAAAAAAAAAAAAAAATTGGAAAAGTAACACAATTAGAGACCTTGCACTTTGTCATCAATTCAGGGTACAATTTTAGAACAAATTTAGAGCTGTTGGACAATAAATCCTTTCTAGAAAGGGAAGTATGATCATTAGAAGTCATCATTAATTCATTATAAATAATTCATGCTAAAATATTTTTGACAGATGATTAGCATGTCAGGAATATAACATTTTCTAAGTCTGGATTTCAGCAAACCAATGGACAAAATTTCTGATTTATTCTGAAAGATAACATACAGAAATAAATATGAACACTACTAGTCATATGGTATATCTGCAACATGAATGCCTTCATCTAATTTCAATTTAATTTGCTACAGTTCAATAAGCACTGACAGCCTGAAATTTGCCAGGCAATGTGTTAGGTACTAGCAATAGAGAGATGAATACGACACAGTCCCAAATCGCAGAGTACTCAGAGAGTGTTAAGAGACTAATGTTCATTTACATATGCAAATGACACAAAACTAAAACAGCTACATTCTGATGACAATCAGGATCCAAAAAAAAAAAAAAAACAAACAAACCTTTTCCTTCTTCGTTTCGACAAGCTCAAAATCAACTAGTTCAGTTCAATTTAATATTCAGTTGAGAACACATTATGTGCCAGAAAGTATGCTAGGCAGCAGAAATACCAAAATAAATAAGATCTAGTTCCCAGATGTAAAGAATTCACAAATTAGTAAGAAAGATAAATATTTACAGCAATATGATATGTACAATGACAGATGTATATACAAGAACGAGAAATACAGAGAAGGGAGTAGCTGTCAGGGAAGACTTCACAAGAGACAATGCCTATGCAGAAATCTACCAAGACTGAGAGGCAGGCAATGGGAGAACTGATAAAATCAAAGAACCATGAAATGACATTAGTTCACGAAAATCATAAGCATCAAAGTATTACTACAGCACAAGGTATAGGCTATATAAATCCAAATCACAAAGAGCTTTGTTAGCCTGCCAATGAACTTGGCCTTCATCTTATAGAAGCAATCAAATACAAAGTTCAAAAAAGAGGGTAAGAATGAGGCTGCTGCTTTGGGAGTCAACAGTATATATATAATGGTTAGTTAAAACCAAGAAAAGGATGATTATCTAGAAACCATATGAGATGCAATGGGATAGAAAAGAAAAGGGGACACAACAGACCCTTAAGGTACATTAACACTTAAGAAAAACATAAGGGGAAGGAGAGACAAATACAGAATCATCTAAAGTAGAATACAGGATCAATGAAGGGTATTTTTAAATGGGGAGAAGCGTGGCAAGTGTTTAAACTGGAAATAGCCTGAGAAGAGGGAGTTATTGAAGGAGAGATGCAGAAGCCAAAGGAAATGTGGGGAAAAAACTAATGGAGCAAATTCCTAGAGGGAGAATTTAAGAGCAAGTAGAAAGATGCAAGTTAACAAAGATAAATATGAAGTTCTTCATTGTGCTAGAGAAATTCAGATGATTAAATTTAAGATGAGGGGAGGTGTGCCTTACTTACTGATGTGAGATCTTTAAGTTATCACCCACTAAGTACGTGTCAAAATTGTAAGGTAACTGCATCAATAGTAATACAATGTGAAAACTAGGGGAGAGGCCATTCTACTCTATTCCAAATCTCTTTTGAAATATTGTATTCACTCCTGAGCACCTCCTTTGAAGTGCACCATTAACAAATACGCACATCCAGAGGAAAGCAACTAAGCGATAAAATTGGTGGAAAGAACTGGAAAATCTGGGCTCAGATAATGAGTTAATGGCAACACAGATGCTTTCTTGGGGAAAAGGGACTTGATGTAGGTCAAGATTAAATCACTAAGTCACAAAGAGGCATACCTTTATTAGCTGCCTTACAAAGTAGTGATCTCCCAATTACCAAAAATTTTCAAGCAAAAGCTGGATGTGAGGAAAGATACAGAAAGGATTTTAGCCCTAAAACTTTGTATCACAAGATTTGTATGGTTTTACAGTCATCTGACAGTTAATCGTATCTGCCCTATAGACATTTATAATAGTATTGGTTTAAAGTGATATATGAGTTTATCTATCTTAACCACTGGACTAAATTCTATATTCCTCTATTGTTATTCTGTAATTATGTATTATGAAGTTTTTAAGAACATTTAAGACTCAATGTTAATTTTCACATCTCTTCGTCCCCTTCCTGATCCTAGTCATCAAGACCTAGTATAATGCTTGTCGCAGAGCAGACACTCAATAAATTTTTGTCCAGTGAGTGAAAATAAAAATGAAGACAGTGTCAGGTAATATATATTTCTCTGTATTCCTCATTTCCCACATTACAACACATATGAGGCCATTCAAATATCAGTTGAACAAAAGAATAGCTGGTATACCCTCCGTATGTAATGATTTAAAGCAGTAAGAAATAAATACGCCATTCTTTTATTAAGCACTATCGCTTATACCACAAAAACTCCACAATGTACCCCATCTCTCTTATCTGACCACAATGCTAAGCATGAGTATTTCTGAGTAAATGCCTTGTTAGGCAAGCTCAAAACATCCTATCTGGGATTACTGTATCAATGGTGGAAAGCAACTAAGAGCCATGGCTCTACAGTTTCATACTTTCTCTAAGGGTAACAAATACCAACTGTAAGACATACATCCCCTGGCAAGCAGGAAGCTCTTTCAGCTATCTTCATGAAGGTCTCTTAAATACTCAGTAGGAACACATATGGAACTGAGTCCTAGTGCCAGCTATATATGTCACCAGTGCCCTTCCATCAAAGGATGACTGTATCTCTATTAACTCAGGGTACCTTCGGAATCCAATCCCTGGAAATGTCAAGGCTCTGCAATGAACACATATGAACACACACAATCTGCACAGATTTAAAAAGAAATAAAAATCCTTTTAATAGACATGCCAGAAAGGAAGTGGTTGTTTCTTGGCATATTAATATTTTTATCTTGGTAGATTAAATTACTATTGGATTATAGGTAAGATTTATTATCTAATAAAATCTTTAATCTTAATTTTAAAAGTACTTCATTTTGGCATAATCCACATGTTAACTTTATATACTCTTCACACATGTGTAACTGGGTAGACTAATAACTTATGCAGTATTTCTCCATTCTTAAGACAAATGAGCTATATTTAAACATTATTATCACATGCTATTCTATTAGGACAATAAAGGAAGAATAAAAAATAAACAGTCATTGCAAAAAACATATTGTATCGGCTGGGGATGGTGACTCATGCCTGTAATCCTAGCTCTCTGTGAGGCCGAGGCGGGTGGATCGCTCGAGGTCAGGAGTTCGAAACCACCCTGAGCAAGAGTAAGACCCCGTCTCTACTATAAATAGAAAGAAATTAATTGGCCAACTAATATATATAGAAAAAATTAGCTGGGCATGGTGGTGCATGCCTGTAGTCCCAGCTACTCAGGAGTCTGAGGCAGAAGGATTGCTTGAGCCCAGGAGTTTTGAGGTTGCTGTGAGCTAGGCTGACACCATGGCACTCACTCTAGCCTGGGCAACAAAGTGAGACTCTGTCTCAAAAATAAAAAACAAAAACAAAAAACATATTGTATCAATACACACAGAAAACTATACAACATCTAATTGGCCTTCTCTTTTTGCTTAATATATCTTTTGTACAGTTTTAGGCTTCTGATTTTGTCAAAATATTAGTTATAAAAAGAAAAATGCTGTTAGCACCTCTTTGCCAAAATACTGTTGTTTCCCCCAAAATAAGACCTACCCATAAAATAACCCCTAGCAGGATTTCTAAGCATTTGTGCAATATAAACCCTACCCCAAAAATAAGACCTAGTGATGGGTGTGGCTACGCAGAGTATCTGCACAACTCATGCATTTCGTCTTGGAGTGGTAAAGAAGACAAGCAGCCCTTCTCACCTGCCTCATCGTGACAGCTACTATCCCAGAGGTGACCAGAAAGGTGCAGGCAGCCCCACCAACAAGGTCAGCTCCCCCTGTCAGGTCCTAGCCATCCTGTGCATGCCACAACCTGAGGCTTTGAGGGGAAAATAACACATCCCCTGAAAATAAGCCCTAGGGTGTCTTCTTGAGGAAAAATAAATATATGACCCTATGTTATTTTCAGGGAAACACGGTACTTGTCTTCAGTTATTCATATTTAGTACATGAAGATAATTTCTTACAATTTTCCAACCTTTATCTTGTTTAGAAAAATTGATTAATTTTAGGAAAATTTTATTCCTAGACTACAGTTAAGGCTTTTTACAAATAAAATTTAACTAACAAACTACTTTAAATTTTCCAGCAACAGAAAATATAGACAAAAATTTACCAACTACTTTGGTAAAATGCTATGATTACAAAGCAATGGTAATCAAAGTAATAATACTATGACTGCTATGCCATTACTTCCTTGTAATAGTGTCATTACTACTCCTGTAATCCAATCATTAGAACAAGAATGAAGATATTATACTAATGCTTACAATCTCCCCAAAGTCATTTTTATTTTGGCAGAACATCTTTTTTACCCCTTATAACGAAAAATTTCAAGCATATACAAGAGTAAAGATAACAATAAAATGAACAGCAATGAACAGAATATCTTCCTTCAACATTTACCAAGTCATAGCCAATCTTGTTTCACTCTCTGCCAACCATATCCACAAGCCCCTCACAAATCATTGTGATGTTAATTCCAGATACCGTATCATTTCATCCATAAATATTTCAGTACTTATCTCTAAAAGGACTCTTTTTTAAAAAAACGTAACCCAATATATTTATTATCATACTGTAAAAAAAATTATAATTATTTAATATCATCAAATATCCATCCATCCAGTCAGTGCTGCGCTGGCAGAATATTTCTTCTGTTTTTTTTGGTTTTTTTTTTTCTTTGGAGACAGTCTTACTCTGTCACCCTGGCTAGAGTATAGTGGAGTCATCATGGCTCACTGCAACCTCAACTCCTGGGCTTAAGCAATCCTCCTGTATCTACAGGCATGCACTACCATGCCTGGCCTTTTTTTTAATTTTTTTGTAGAGATGGGGTCTCACTATACTGCCAAGGCTGGTCTCAAACTCCTGGTCTCAAGCAATCTTCCCCCTTGGCCTCCCAAAGTGCTGGGATTACAGGCATGAGCCACAGAGCCCACTTGGCAGAATATTTCTTACTGCATTATTCCAAAGTAATCAGTAAGCATTATTTTTCCTCTTCTAAAATACAATGTAGTTTAAAACAAAGTTCATGGGTATCAACTTGAGGCCAGCTTGCTTTAGCCAAAATCAATTCTATTACTTTCATTACTTTTGCCAAAACACTATTACTTTTGCTTCAAGTTCCACTATCAGGACATTGGGAATATACCCAAAACTGACAATACTCCCAGAAAAATAAGGCAAACTAATTAGCATTAATATAGATTTATAATAACAATAATTTACAGACACTGACAAATATAAAGTAAAAAAAACCAGTGACAAAATAATCTCTTGCCTAAATTCTAAGTAATCCCCATAGCCATCAGAAAAACTATACTGTCCTTTCTGTGTTCCACAAAGCTACAATAAGAGGAAGGAATCAAAAAATATCTGGGTGCAGTTTTGATTTGATTTTTAAAGGCAACATGGTAAAGTGCAGTACTTATCAAATTTTGCCACTACTATAGTCCTAATAATAGGAAGGAAGCATGTTCCCCTAATGGAAGAGGGTAGATATGACCCAAACAGAAGAAAGCACATCCTTACAATGTCTTTGAAATCTTGTCTTCTATATAAAATTCATATAAATGTTATATTTCAAAATTGTTTTTAATAAACCACATGTTAAAAAATAAATAAACTCATATTTCTTTTTATATTATTAGTCTAGTAAACTAGTGCTACAGGAAGACATGTACATTTATTCTGCAGATCTGAGTATTGCCTAGCATGCCCATTTGAGAAATGTGGATAGATCAAATCATAGACTATGTTCAACTTTGTAGTTGAACAAACCTGAGTTATAATCTCAGCCTCGTGACTCACTACCTGTCATTAGATTATTACTTAACCTCTTTATATCCCTCTATATTCTCATCTTTAAATGGAAATAGCAATAGTTATCACAGATTTAGATGGGATATTCCAATTAGGCTAATGCAGATAAAACACTTATCACAGAACCCAGCAGAAAGAATTTCAGTAAATGACAGTAGTAGTTATGATTACCATCTCCAAAATCAATCTGTAAAATGAGGAATTACCTACCTTGCAGCGTGGTAAGAACTGAAAAGGAGCTAAGATTTCACCCTACTTATAAGCTAACAATTTAGCCTGTTATAATTTCATGGATGTTGGAAGAAGACACAAGACTCCTTGATGAAGGACAAAATACTTTATAACTCACAGCAACAGCAGTAACCAGACTATTGGCATTTTTAATACCAGTTCCCATTTCTCACCTGGCCTACTCTGTCTCAACAGAGTAGGCCAGGTGACATCTGCACACATAGTGGATTGCATTACAGGAGAGGAATCCTGAGCTTAGGGAGTATGAATCTTTTATAATGGATGATAAGCATCCCTGCCCTTTACTTTGGAGGGAAAAAGTATCTTTATCTTTAGAGGGTAAGCAACCTGTCCTTTGGTCTGGAAGAAGACACTATCTAGGCTGGTCATAACACAACAGCCTTCAAAAGATAGTCTAGAACAATCAGTGCATCTGTTCATAAGATGTGCAGAAATGTAAGACACACAGAGAATTGTTTCCCAACAACATCCTCTTCTCATTTCTAACTATCTTGGCTGTTGATGCATTTTCTCATTAGTATGCCACTCCATCAGCCACTCTGATTAATCCAACTGACCGAAGCTTGGACTAAATCCAATCAGTTTGTCTCATACATCATTTAATTAAGGCTACTATCAATGAGACTCCACGCAACAGGATGAGGTCAATCTTCAGAAAGAATTCCAACCATGTTTCTCAAGGTTGCACATCCAAATGAGATAAAGAAATCCCATAAGCCATCAAGGGCTACCTCAGAAAGCCAGGAGGCTTTCTCCTTAAGTCCATGTATTGACCTTTCCACTTGGGCTAAGGCACTAATCCAGGAATAATAGGCTATATCAGCAATTGTACAGACTCCTCTGTGGCCTACACAAAGACAAAAAAGTCCAGGGCAATTTTATCAACCATAACAACTCTGGTCAGTGAACTGAAGTTGAACTTAATGACTTCCAAGGCCAAAGTAGTATCACTGACTACTTCAGCTAAAAAGTCAGGAACAAATTTTGAACCTCCTAGTCTAAGTCAGTGACTTCCCTCAGAGATAACTGTTCACAGGGTGTGCATAAATAACAAATCAGTTATCACTCCAGGAAGCTTTCCCAAGTAACAAAGGATAGCCTCATGTTAAAGAGACTACCAAAGACATCTACACTCTACAAGATTTATTGGTATTTCCTTAACTAT
Source organism: Mirza zaza (assembly GCA_008750895.1). NCBI lineage: Eukaryota > Metazoa > Chordata > Mammalia > Primates > Cheirogaleidae > Mirza > Mirza zaza. The sequence goes on from VSMD01037723.1 coordinate 25,696, forward strand.
TCAAAGATTCAAGAGTCCATGTTTTTAGGACGGAGGTAAGTTATTGCCTGGCCTACACAAAAGAAGTAACATCTCAAGGAAACAGATGGTACACCTGGAAAGAAAAAACTGTTTAGAAACATTGGATCTTTCCAAGTGGGAACTACATCAGCCTAGGAGGCGCCTTTCAACCTGTGTGCCAACACAGGGTTCCCAGTTCAGTTCAAATAATTGAGTCTAATCCTTGTTTTTGAAAGGACTAAACGAGGTCAATCAGTACAGCCTGTCCCATTTCTTCAGGCCAAAAGCCAGGTGGCCAGCATCTGCCTCCACAGACTCTCTGAGTGAAGGCTATGGGATGGGAATGAGGAAGAAAACAGGAGGTGTTGACAAGTGTTTTACACGAAAGGTACAGGAGCTGAAAGCCAACCCTCGCTGTTTCCAAAAGACTTCCCAGTAAGGTTAAGGGGAGTGACAAATCAAGATCAGAGCCATCTAATGGGGAATGGCAGACCCAGCAGTCAAATAAATTTAATATGCTTGCAACAGTTTGGAAAAGCTGCATCAGGGCATTTTCCTTCATGAGGAAGGCTTCAAGGGTGGTTCTGAAAGACAAAGAACATTAATGTCTTTCCGTCCCCCAAACCTTCAGGTTCTAAGGTATCCCTCCCCAGGTGTAGGGATTGTTGCTCTTAGTCCACAACCACAAAATGTCCCATTCCAGCAGCTATAAATTCACCTTCTTTCCAATCATTTCTTACTCACGACACCCACATCTTTCATCTGAAAATGTCAGGTGCAAGAGAGTCAAGGAAATTTTTATAAAACCTACAGAAATCCATTATGGCCCCAACCTGACCACATCATCTACTGTAGGAAGACTAAGCAAGCAGTACACTCAACCAAATGGTCGTTATTCTGATTATCTAGAACCATATCAATTCAACAAGAGAATCCAGGTAACTGAACAAGAATTAAGTTTGAATTCCCTAAGCCACCTTTTGGCCTAGCTGCCAAATAGAAGGTGTACACCAACCAGGCTAGCCATGGGTTGCTGCTAGGTGGGGCAAAAAGAAACATCATGCCCAGAAATGGTCAGGGTAGAACCCTGAATTTTCAAAACAGGGCTATATAACCTCCCATCTCTTCCATCCTAATCATTACTCAGGAATTGATCAAGATGAGATGATCCCTTTCTGAGGACAGCTACATTCAGTGACAAAACTGACTTATTAAGGTGTGTGGACCAGGAGCAGATGAAGGATGTAGAATCAGAAATCTTTGAGACAATTTTTGAAGAAGCTGTTCCAACATTCAACATGTATCCATATACCAGATGCCTATAGATGGTAGGAAGCATAAAAAAAGTCATCAAATACACTGACTCATTGTTGAGTGGTTTTGTGATAAAAGGGGCACCACTGTCAGACTGCAAACGGTCCAGAAAGCCAAAAGTCTAGCATGCATAAGCTTCTAGGGCCATAATGGTGTGGCCAGAGTCATTTGATTGGACTGGAACAGCAACATCAAAACCAGAAAAGTGTCAACAGTGGTGAGGCACCACTGATAGCTCTGAGAGGAAAGTCACAGGTCCAATATATTCACTCTGCCAAGAGCAGGCAGGAGCCACACCCCATGCAAACGGCTTTTCTCATCATGTGACAAATGAGTAAACTTTTGGCAGGAGTCAAAGTCTGGCATAGACCCTCTGTGTCAGAGTCTTTTACTTTGTGCCCAGTTTATGATGACTGATGTGCAGTCACATCTGATACAATGATGAATACAGGCAACAATGGTGGCTCTGGGCAGTGCTGGCTCAATCACAAGCTTGATTCCAGTGGACTTCACCAGAATACAAGCCCTTACTGTGGGTATCTACATAAGTGATACGGATGGTTTTAGCAGCAGTTATAATTTGTCTTTATAGTTCACATCTTTCAAGAGCTCTATTTTTAATAAGCAAGTCTACAGTTTTCCAAGTGGCAGTCCATGCAGTTAGGCTGATGGCAATAGGCGAAGATCAGTAGAAATATAACAAGTTTCATCAAGGAGAGTATTGAGCAGAGATATAAGAACGACCTTGTGTTCTGCCCAATTAACAAAGCAATCACATCCATTATCACTCTGCATAGCTGTAGAGAGGCTGAACAGCCCCAAAACTAGACAGACACAATCAGCTTTCAGCTTGGCTAAAACCATCAGCAAACCACATCCAGGTTTAGGGTGAAACCTCTATGAATTGAGGACTTCGTTGAGCCAGTGGCTTGCTTCAGACAGGGAAGTAGGGAATAAAGTTTCCTCCAAAGGAGGAGCTAAGCCATAAGACATTATGCACCCCATTTCTCAGACAAAGCAAAGTTCTAACAACTTTGTTTTCTGCCCACAGCAGTTGCAAATCTGCCTACTTTGAGACTCAGTAAAAAGATACAGACAAATGCACACAAATCTGCAGCTGCTGTCTGAAAGAAAACAGAACCTTTCACCCAGTCAAGAGGCATCTTAGTACTAGTTTTTACACTGGGGAGAACCTGAGGCTCACTCTCCAGATTGGTGAAACCCCAACCACCCACCCACCCACCCAAAGGAGAGTTAGCAACAAACAGCAATGTTCAGGCAGCTGTCTTTTAACCTACTTCCTGGAGCTCGGTCTGTAATCACCTCCCCAATACCTCCTCATTAACAGGCAATAAAGTAGAGAATCACCTAATTTAGGCAACATGTTTCTACCAATCCCCATGGACTTCCCTCAAATTCTGTTAACCAGCCTATGAGGCCCTCATCTTTCTTCTTCCAGAAAGTCATGTGTCTGCCAATATTCCATCTGTGTTGCCCAAACTGTTAAGAACTGTGAAGGATCTGATATTTACACTACTTGCAAGCTAACTACTTGGCATGTCAATTTCATAGATGCTGGCAGAAGACATTGCCTCCTAGGTCAGAGATAATAACTTTATGATTCACAGCAATATCAGTGAAGTATCAGCATTTTCTTATACTGGTTTTCTCATTTCCCACAGGGCAACACAAAGTAGGCCAAGTGACACCTGCACATGCAGTGGACTGCATTACAGAAGAGGAACTCAGAGCCTAGAGAACCAAATCTTTTATAGAGGAAAATAAGGTATGCCTACCTCCCTTCACCGCAGAGGAAGACATTATCTCTACCTTCCAAAGCTGTTCACTATACAAACATCCTTAAAAAGGCAGTCAGAAAAAAATAAAATCAATGCTTCTGCTTACCAGATACATGGAAACCATGGAGAACTGTATCACTATATGCCTATACAGGATGACTGTAAAAGTCAGATTTTAAGAGTCTTGTATAGCATCTAGCACATACAGAGCAATTAAAAGCTAGAAGTTAATGTTCTTACTCCTTCTCTATTAAAATAAGAATGCTCAGTTGTCTCCAACTCACTTCAACTAGATGCCAAAGGATACATCTAAAATTGACTTTAAAAAACAAGTTCAACCACTATTTTCCCTTGGGTTAAAAACAGAAGTAGCAAGCAGGGAGACACAGAAAAAAATCTTTCACTAACTCTCTTTTATTATAGCTCAATCATAAAAGAATCCAGGGAACCAGGTGAATTGCAAAGAAAAAGACTGGTAACTCAAACCTAACTCAAAAGCCATCAAGGTGCACATAACCAGAAAACTCTTCCTTCTTCCTTTACCACAACTTGACATCCCATTCTTCCTATCTCAATTATTCCTCTATAACCACAAATAAGTATAAAGGCAGGTGCAATTATTCTCTGTTAATCCTGGCCAACTGCTTTTTGAAATTATCTGTCAAACTCACCTTGATATCAATAATTAGTGAGTTAACATGATGAACACTTTTGATATAAAATTAAAATTTCTTCCTTAAAAAACAGTTTGAGAGTAAAACTATTAATATAATCAGGAAGAGTGACTGATACAGCATGAATCAGTAACAGCATTCAAATTTTACAAAGTTCTTGGCTTTCAGGCATATATTTTGCAACATTCTTACTGAAACTCCAAAAAAGCTAAACCAGAGGGGAGGTGTTTTGTACTTCTCTATAAATGGGTCACTTATAATCCTCAATTTAATAAAATAGTCAAATCTTTATTCTCTCAATGACAGATTTTATTATTCAAAATCATGTCAACAAATAGTAGATGCTTAAAAATACATAAAAATATACAATTCTACTCTATTTGTACCCTACTAGCCTTTATTAACAATATTATTTCAGTAAATATTCATTGAGCCTCTCTTACTAGATACTGTAGGAACAGATGGTTAAGACCCAGGCAGTGTTGCCCCAAAGAGCTGACAGTAGAGGAAAGAAACATATCAAATGATCATTGACAATCTAACATAAGACTCAAAAGAAGAGAAACATGTATAAGATACATAACAAAAAATTATTAACCCTAACTTGGCACAAGTATGAATGTTATAAGCTAAATGTAGGCGGTGGGTTTCAAAAGACAAATATTAATAGAAATTTTCCAAAGGGTCACAAAAAGTAAAAGTCCAAAGACATGGAGTCATGAAACAGCCTGAGCATCAAGTATTCACTAAAATATTCCACTTTGCTAAGTCATAGAAATGGAACAGTACTTAAGCTCACAAAATTGAAGAATAACAGGAATGGATGGAACTTCAAAAGTCATCTAGCTCAGTAGTTATCTATTGCAGTCCTTGGATCAGCGGCAGCAGCATAACCTAGAAACCTGGTAAAAATGCAAATTTGCAGACCCTACCCCAGATCTGCTAAATCAGAAACCCCAAGATGGGGATCCAGCAACCTGTGGTTTAACAACCCCTGCAAGGTACTCTTATATAAGCTAAAATTTGAGAACTACTGATTTAGATCAGGGTTTTTCAAAATTATTGACATATTGGGCCAGATAATTCTTCATTTTGAGATGTCCTGTGCATTATAGAATGTTTAGCAATATCCCTCACCTCTATACACTAAATGCCAGTAGCTCCCCCAAGTTGTGACAGCCAAAAATGTTTCCAGACATTGCCTAATATCCCCTGGGGGATAAAAATCACCCTCAGTTGAAAACCACTGATCTAGATCAGAAATCAGCAAACTTTCCTATAAGGAGCAGGGTAAATATTTTTGGCTTTACAGGCCATGCAGTCAACTACTTAACTGCTACTGAGGATAAAAGTGGCCAGAGACAATATGTAAACAAACATGCATAACTGTGTTCCAGTAAGACTTTATTTACCAAAAAAGATGGTGGTTTGGGTCTTCAGGCTGTAGTGTGCTGACCACTAATCTAGATCAATTACCTAAATTATAACCGAATGTCCTCAACCCTAGTGCTGTCAAGTGATTAGACTATTTGGCTTGATGATCTAGTTCAGTCTTTTGTTTACAGGTAGATGTGGCTCTAGGCAGATCTCTACTCTATAGACTAAATAACTGAAGCCCATAAATAGTAAATGACTTTCTCAGAGACCACAGCCAAAAAAAAAACAAAACAAAACAAAGGAAAACAAAACAAAACACTACAGCTCCAGGTAGTCTACCTAAGTGCAATGCTCTAACAACTGCCCCCCATGGAGGTGTAATCACATACTGCTTACCAGGCCAGCATTCAAATGTTTTAGCACTCTGAAGTTACTAAAACCTAGAAAGAAACGTACTGGTATCATGGAGGGGGCAGGAGAAGTAGGTTTCCTAAAGGCCTAGATAATGATTATTTTAGGCTTGTGGGCCACAAAGTCTCTATCTCAACTACCTACCTTTGTCACAGTAGCAAAAAAGCAACAGACAATAGGTAAATGAATGGGTGTGGCCATGTTCCAATAAATCTTTATTTACAAAAACAGGCAACCAGCCTGCAAAATAGAATTTGCTAATCTTTGATCTACAGGGTCCATAAAACCAGTCAGGCTAACATAGGCATCAACCCTATCATGTGCGGTAATCTAGAGACACTGTGTTCATTCCATGGCTTTTGACCACCTGTGAGCTTAGAAGCACAGCCCCAAGTGGTAGACTAGTAATGACCAAAGTGCCAGTTTTCTCTTCCTTCCTGCCCTCCTGTATGTCTACTACATGCTAAGTACTGTTACTTTACATGTAAGTTTCCTCATTTGGAGTAATTTCTAAATGGCAGGTTTTGTTTTCCTCAAGAACTCCAAGCTATCTGACGAATAAGCTAGAAAATGAACACTCTTACATGTACCTGGATAAAATCTTGGTTTCAAACCAACATGACCTTGAACAATTCATTTCTTTTTCTACATCTCAGTTTCCACAAAAGGAAAAATGACAGGTTTCAAAATAGATTATCTCTGAAGTTTCCTATAGAGAACAAGTACATACCTTAAAATTGTCAAAGATAACAGCTAAAATTTACTGAATACTTTATATGCCAGACACCTTCTAATTGCTTTATATGTGTTAACTCATTTTTCATATGGGAAAACTGGAGCAGAGATGTGAAGTGATTGGTCAAAGAGCAGAGGACGAGTGAGTGGTAGAGCTGTGATTTACATCTAAGTGGTCTGAACCCAAAGTCCATATCCTTAAACTACCAATTATTATACTTTATTCTACAAGCCAAAACCTTATTTTCCCAATAATCTACAATCCAGATACCAAAACAACATAATTTGTCCCTCTAATAAAGAGGATAGAGGAGAAAGGAAAGAAAGGACAGATAACAAGACTACTTACGTCCATTATACTCAATCTCTTGCCCAAGGTAACCTTCCAGGAATGAAATATGATGTTTCATAGGTATTCAGTTTGGTCCCTAATCCATGACATCAAAAAGGATACCTATCAGTTTGGATTGATACCATTATTGTTCACACAGTCATCGTCTTTTACAGAAAGTACCTCTTTGTGTCAAACTAAAGAAGAAAGAAGAGAGATTCATAACTTCATTTAGAAGGAGAAAATGTTATGAAGGGGCAGAAACTACTCATGTGTCACTGAACACAAGTAACTTACCAATAGTGTCATAGAAGAGCCCATGCTTCAAAGAGGAGCTCATATGCAAATGAAGCTTAAAAGTCCCATTGAGATAGCCCAATATAAGAAAATTTATAAAGTAATTTAGGCAGCAAAAGTATTACTAGCTGGAAAGACCAGGAGTGAAAAACAAAGGCACAATTGTGTGGTACAGGAAACATAACTGAAAGTAACATCAAAATCAATGCCAATCCTCATTTGTACAGTGGTGAGTTAAAAAAAAAAAAGCCAAATTAGAGAAGAAATAAAAGGATTCAATCTATGACACCATTGGAATTAGGCTCAGAAAGAATACTTTTTTAGCAAGGCAGATAAAATTTTGTTTCTAAAAAAGTCTGAAACAAAACACTACTCTTGGCCAGGCACGGTGGCTCACGCCTGTAATCCTAGCACTCGGGGAGGCCAAGGTGGGTGGATTGCTCAAGGTCAGGAGTTCGAAACAAGCCTGAGCAAGAGCGAGACCCCGTCTCTACTATAAATAGAAAGAAATTAATTGGCCAACTAATATATATAGAAAAAATTAGCCAGGCATGGTGGCACATGCCTGTAGTCCCAGCTACTTGGGAGGCTGAGGCAGAAGAATTGCTTGAGCCCAGGAGTTTGAGGTTGCTGTGAGCTAGGCTAATGCCACGGCACTCACGCTAGCCTGGGCAACGAAGTGAGACTCTGTCTCAAAAAAAAAAAAAAGAAACACTACTCTAGTGAGAATTGTTCTTTTTTTTCTTCATTTGAGCAGAGCTATGATCTCTCTATATATATTATCAACAACAGAGAAACATAAATAGAAAAATTATCACTTTTCAGCCTTTTAGCTAAGATGGAGTGAAAAATATATTAAGATCAACCTAAGACTAATCTAAATAAATTCATCCCCCTTTTTATTATATGTTATAAAATTTTACCTTATAGGAAAAAGAAATTAGCATGACTGTAATCAAAACGTTAAAGGGGCAGAAAACCATTATTCATCTAGACCCAAAGTAGAAAGTAACTACTAATACTGAAATTATTTGATAACAACTACCCAATTGTTTGGATAATTGTTTCACATCCGTAAGCAAACCAAATAGAAAGTTTGTTTGAGCCAATGATTTTTGTACACTTCAACATAAAAAAAGAATTTTACAATTACAAAAAGAACACGGTTTGGAACTTTCACCTGAATGTATCTCTTTGTTATAAAAACATGAGGGGGAGAACCTCATGATTCATCAATGCCTGCCTGTTTTTTTTTAAACCCAGGAAATTCCTTTACACCCCCTCCTGGCTCTAGCCAGCCAGAACTGTAGGTGTGTACTACTTTAGTCATTCTTTTACCAGTAACATACTATGCTAACACTGTGTACATTCAAAGCTGATTTTGGGTAGAATATCCCAAATTCTAAATTCATCTGCCCAAAACTAAGTTTAAAAATAATTACATATATACAACTAATATGTACCCATAATAATTAAAAATTATTGATTAAACACGATGCTGGCATTATCTCCATTCAAAATTTTGGTGGTACAGCCACTATGAAAAACAGTATGGCAGTTCTTCAAACAATTATAAACAAAATCCACCATATGACCCAGCAATTTTACTTCTCTGTATATACCCAAAAGAACTGAAATCAGAAGCCAGGCATGGTGAAAGTAATGAATAAACAAAATGTGAGATAGATAGATAGATATTGCTAAATAATATTCCATGGAATATTATTTAGCCTTAAAAAGGAATAAAATCCTGACATATGCTAACATGGATGAACCTTGGGGACATCATGCTAAATGAAATAAGCCAGTCACAAAAGGACAAATACTGTACAATTCTACTTATATGAGGTACCTAGAACAGTACAATTCATACAGACAGAAAGTACAATGTGGCTGCCAGGTGCTAAGGGGATGGAGGAAGGAGATGTTATGTTTTAATGGGTACAGAATTATAGTTTTGTAAGATGAAAAGTGTTCTGGAGATGGATGGTGGTGATGGTAGCACAGTGATATGAATGTACTTAATGCTACTGACTGTACACTTAAAGTGGCTAATATGCCAAATTTTATAAGTACTTTATCACAACTAAATTTTATTTAATTGGGAGAGTTTGGGGAGTGGGTGGTCTTTTAGAAGACAATTTGGAATATATTTGCATCATATTAAGGTCATCCATCTATGATGTTCCAAACCTGCCCCATTAAGTCTAAGCTGTAATCGTCCACCTGTTACTTATTACCACTCCACTGATTTCAACAGAAGTTTTTCTCTATTGAATTAAACTAGTCAAAAGGAATACAAAAATCCTTCTCAAAAGCTTTTTCATATTTAGACACTGTATTTATTAGAACCTACTATCTAGCAATGATCAAAATCGGACATTTATTTTCAAAATCTAATCAAATGTTAAAATTATGTCCTTTCTACAAAGACAGCACTGAGCTCTCAAACTATTGATTCTCACAATTATACGATAAATAGGATATAATTTTACTATTATAGAAAAAGCCAGCATCATCCAAGGATCCACATGTCAAGTCTTGAGCTACAATCTTCAAAATAAATCACTTGGTTTTCTTATAACTGGATAAATGCTTACCTTTATTTAAGAGTTAATCCTGTTTAAAAAAATTACATAATATAAAAAACAAGTAGAATAATCATTTTAAAACTAAGACCACAAAGGAAACTGATCTGGTATCATCATTTGTAAGAGGACTACAGGTTCCTAAACACAAAAAGGGCTAGCATGTTTTAACATGTGTGTAGTTTTCTAAATGTTTTATTCTATCAATAACATTCTCTTACCTATTTGACAATATAAAATGAACTCTCAGCATTTGGAAAACTACTGTTCACTGCAGATGCCATTAGCTCTTTTCTATATGTAAACAATTATGTACAGCATTGCCATTGGACTGAAGAGAAAAACTTATTAGATTTTATTAATGTGGTCACAATAATCATTTTGATTTCCAAACCAAAATCCCTGATACTTATCAGAAAATCTTACTTTACCTGAGCACAAGAAGCCTAAATTTCCTGTCTTTTAGGCAATATAAGGTTAATAATAAGCATAATAATTGTTACAAATAATAAATAAGACAGAAAGCAGCTACAAGTTATTAATATTAGAGGTAAAAAGTTTGGTGAAATCAAACAAGGTTATAATTACCTTAAAGCTTTTAATGAAGTAAACTACACTCTTTGTTGCCCAAAGCCTTTCCCATCATAATACCACAATTTTATAACAGGACAAAAGTACACCTAGAAATATAGTCTTTTTTCACACAATGCATTCCACATTAGATAAAAGATTGAACTGGAGAACAAAAACAAAACAAAAAGATTATGGAAAATTTAGGCAGGCAAAAAACCTCAAGCCAATCCTAAACCTACAAAACACGAAAATCTTACAGTCAACTTATATTTTAAGAACCCTCCTTTATAAATTTGGAGGTTACAGTATAATCAAAATGTAGATACATGCATATTCCTAATACCTGCATATCAGATACCACTGATAACCAAAAGAGCGAACTCTGGAAACAGTCATCAGAACATAAAGTTGTAAAAATAAGGAACTTAAAAGAACAGAGAGAGAAATCCAGCCGAACAAAACCTCAGTAACAAAAAATACTGCCTAGTATGTTAGTGTTGGACCATGTGCAATGATGAGTGTTAAAGAAAGAGGGAAAAGTCTGCCTATACTTGACAGTAGCTTCTAAGTCAATGCCAAAATGGTCTAAAACATGTCATTAAAATATTTTCTTCGGCAAACATCAAAAGGCAAAGGTAGCATTCACAGGGTATTAGTTCTAACTCAGTCTTTCATGATACATACAGTTCTACTTTCAAAGAGCCTCCCTAAGATACTCATATGTTAGTGTCACTACAACTGGGTTCAGTAAGGGAATAAGCTTTACTTATTCTTTAAATTATTCCTGAAGAAAGGACACCAACCAAGCAATTCAAGTCTGTAAGGGAGGGTAATTACCAATTCACAAATATGAATTGGTAATTTGTTAAGCTTGTGAGTTCACTGCAGACACACCTTGGAATATAGAGTTTTATCTGCCTCATTATCTTCTTATTCTCTGTAGATTCCTATAAGGTATTCAAAGTCTCAACTGTTTATTTTTCTTTGAAAAGGACCACAATGCCCAGCTTACCCTCATCAACTCCTCTTCCCTCTGCTTTTTTACTCTTCCCTGAATACAATACACCACACCCATAATGCCACACGCTCCACACCCACACTCCATACATCACACTCTCCTCATGGAACAACCCAAAACGCCCCATACTTAATGGCCACACTTAATACCCCAAATTCTACACATTCCCCATATAATACAGGAAACACTACATGCACACTCGACACACACAGTAACCCAACAGACTTAACAACCCCTCATCCTAAAAATCCTATTCAACCAGTATTTCACACATTCTTACACACACCTAACATAGCATATGAATTATATGCTCCTCCACGGCTCACAACACACACCCCAAACCACATACCATATAAAAGCTTAAACCACACATTACTCCAGCGCTCAAACACATTCTGGAAAGAGGCCACCCTTCTGGCACCAGGAACCCATCAGACTGGAGGTGGGAGGGGAACAGGGCCAGATACTTCACCTGAAAATCCGCCAGGATCATCTCCCTGTCCATGTTGGACGCCATGGCGGCTACCGAGTTCCGCGGCTCCGGGAGCGAAGCGCGCACCTGGGAGGAAGAGGGCGCCTCCTGCGGCCGTCGTCGTCGTCGTCGCCGCCGCCGCCGCCGCCGCCGGGCGCCGAGGGGCTGGCGGGCTAGCCGGCAGGCGGGCCGGCGGGCCGGCGGGCAGGGCAGCTCGGGAGGCGCTACGCGCTCATGCACTTGGTAACCTTCAGGCGCCCCGGCCGCCCGCCTGCGCCCTGCGGGACCCGCGCCGCAGCCGACCTGACAGGGAGGCTCGTCTGGATGCGGGTCCGGTCTTACGGTCGCCGGCCAGGATGAGGGCAGGTTGCAACAGCGCTAACCCGGCTCCCCTCAGCGGCAGCGAGACCGGCGGGGGCGGGGAAAACGAGCGAGCGAGCAGGCGGGCGAACGCCACAGCCGCCTCCGCCTCCGCCTCCTCCGCTTCCTCCCTGGCCGCCGCCTCCGCCCCTGGTTGGCCAGCGCCAGGGCTGTCGCACATTTTGCCTGTCATCGAGGTCGCAAAGCGCTGCTTTGCGGCTTCCACGTGACCTCCCTCCTGTCAAGCGCTGAGCGCGCGACTAAGGCGGGGAGTCTCTTGGGGACGCCGACCTGCAACTGCGGTAGCTTGAAGTCCCGCAACAGGTTATTCTGGTTTGGATTTAAGCAAAGGCCTCAGAGTATCGTCTCCCTCTAGCTGGGGCGGTAATCAGATTCTGCGCCTCTCGTGGTTAGTCAATACGTACACATCCACCCTCACAACCCAACTGAACACACGCTCACAACCCGTCTAACAAACAGCATTTCAAAAATATACATTTTCTCTAACAAAGTTTCACCAAAATACAACTTCATATATAGTCTCTTATACACAACCGCACTGTCAAAACCCGCTTACACAGTGTCATATCCAATCCCAAACTCCCCAATGTCTGCATCCTCAGACTCTTAACACCGAGGTAACCAGACTGCCATGGAAGACATGGGGGAGACGTGGAAGCTGAGAAAGGTGGAAATCTAGTCCCCAAGAATAGGATAAGCATTTTTTAAAATCGGTATTGGTAGTTTAAAAACCTACTGCTGCAGTCACACCTATATTTAAAACTGAGATATATATAGGGAAAAGGCGAGTCCAGCTTTGAATATAGTCAAATAGTCTATTTAAAATACTTTCATAAGAAACGATACTAAAATACTTACCAATTACTGAAAGTTTCAACCTATAGTCAAAAATTGACAGCCTCTGTACCTGAAACAGCCAAAGACTGTGTACAACAATGTGTGACAGTTTGTAATTGACATCCAGGCTAAAGGAAGGGAAACAGTGGAATACGTTCACCTTAACTTGGGAAAACATCAGCTTCTGGATTTCAATAGGACATGTACTGACTTTGGAAAGAATGTTAAAGCCTAAAAATGTGAAGTAAGATTGCTGATTTTATACTGTAGAGCTAAAATAAATACTAGTGAAATCGCGATGTAGAATCAAGGCCTAGGCTTCTTAAACTGAGAACATATTCATGAAAAATCAGAAAATCTGAGTTAAATGTTCAGTTTCCCTGAATACAAAGTAGCACACTATGTTGTTTTAAGATTCAGGTTTATTCTGTGTGTTTTCCCAAATGAAAATAGTCTGGCCTACATCTCTTATGTGATAATGTGTTTACACCAGAATTAGCTAAGTATAGAACCCTTCATAGTCACATGAATTGAAGTGTGCTGCTTGTCATCCCTAAGAAAACTAATTCCAAAATTTGACACAAAGGTGAAATACAGTGACAATATAAATGTGGCAATTCAGTTGCCCCATTCATATAGGTCACCCTCAATACCAGACAGGTGAATCATTTTTTCTAGTTACATGCCCAAGGCTTAATGCAGCCCTGAAAACTTGAGGCTTATTCTCTGTGATGACACATGTGTACCTCAGAACCATTAAAATGCCACATTACTCCCTTTCTCCCTCGCTTCTCTCTACCTGGAAATTAAAACAATGTGTGGTTATGTAGAAAGATAGGAAGAATTCCCTAGATATTCAGGCATATTAGCACTGCTTTCCTAAATAATTATTTGAGGGAACTTGGATGAGTCACTTAGTCTTTCTGACTTCAGCTTCTGACAGGATTATGTCAGGTGACAAACGAGAAAACAATTATAAAAATACATGGAAAACAAAACATTTTTACAAAACTAACATAGATTTCAAAGTCAGCATTCCTGGATTTGCATTCTAATTCTGGCCCTTCACAAAACCTCTGTGACTCAGTTTCTTTATCTCTGAAATCAGGCTAACAAAAAATTGATTTTGAATGTAGAATGGTATAATACTTATGAAAACTCATAAACCTTAAAACTCTCCAAACATATTAGTATGCCAATTCATGTATACCAATTCCTAAATAATTTTCTCAGGGTCACCTTTTCCACAAAACTTAAGCCAATAAGGATTTTTCTCCTTTCTAATCACTGCTTTTACGATCTTTACAATTTAGTGTTCCAGCAAATTCTGTAATTTTTTTCTCTAATCGTTTCATCCATATATGTTTTTGGGATGTTTTGTTTGTTTGTTTGTTTTGTTTTGTTTTGTTTTGTTTTTGTGAGACAGGGTCTTACTCTGTTACCCAGGCTGGAGTGCAATAGAGCTTTTCACAGGTCATTGCAGCCTTAAACTCACGGGCTCAAGGGATCCTTCTGCTTCAGCCTCCCAATTAGCTGGGACTAAATGCACAGGCCACCATGCCCAGCTAATTTTTCTGATTTTTTGTAGAGATGAGGTCTCCCTATGTTACCCAGACTGGTCTCAAACTCCTGGCTTCAAGCAATCATCCCCTCTCAGCTTCCCACTGCGCCCAGCCTCATCCATGTATGTTTTATCTCTCCAATTTGAAAGTTCCCTGAAATTATAAACCATTTTATCCCATGTGTTTTCATACTCACCATAGTTCATACATAGCAAAGTCTTGGGTACATAATAGCCAATATTTTTAAATTTATTTATTTTTATTGGGTGTCTACTATGTACAGGTATCTTACATGCCTTATCTAATTTAATCTTCAAAACAACCACTTTACATAATAAAAAGCTACTGAGATGTTACAAAGTGTCAGTCCTAGGATTCAAGGCTAAGTCAAACTAGTGTTCTTTCCACTTATCCTGTTGCCTCCCTACAATTCACGCTCCATGCTGCTAAATTTATATAGTTCCTGAAGAAACTGTGTCTTCCCTATGACCTAACTGTTCACAGTTTGATACCCAGAATCCAAAATAGTTGTCCACTACAGAGAAAAGGAGGAGAGAAAAACAAATACTGAGTTAGGAGAAAAAAATCACTTTTTGTTTCTCCAGAATTCCTCCCTTAAGAAAAACAATTTCATTTAAGTCCTACAAAGAGAATAGAAATGTAGAGAAATTCTCTATCCATAAGCACAGCAAAGAAAAAATAATTTTAATCTATCTATTCTCATACTTTGTCTACTATATAATAATTCATGGAACTATGCCTAAGTTAAATACAGATCTTTTTCTAGAATCTCCATGTTCAAAAGTAACTTTTATTTCATATTTCTTTCAAACATAATCAAGCTTATTTGTAGTTATTTTATGAAATTTTTACTTGAAATTATTTTAGATTTAGAGAGTATTTCCACAGATAGTACACAATGTTCCATTTTTTATCCATCTTCCTCTGATGCTACCATCTTACATATAGTACATCCACCAAAACTAAGGAATTAACATTGCTACAATACTATTAATTAAATTCTAAAGACCATATTTGGATTTTTATGCTAATATTCTTTTTCTGTTCCAAGGTCCAAAACAGAAATACCACACATTACATCTAGTTGTCGTGTCTCCATAGCCTCTTGCAATATGTGAAAAACATAAGGATTTTTCTCCTTTCTAATCACTGCTTTCACGATCTTTACAATTTAGTGTTCCAGCAAATTCTGTAATTTTTTTCTCTAATCGTTTCATCCATATATGTTTTTGGGGTTTTGTTTTGTTTTGTTTTGTTTTTGTGAGACAGGGTCTTACTCTGTTACTCAGGCTGGAGTGCAGTAGAGCTTTTCACAGGTCACTGCAGCCTTAAACTCATGGGCTGAAGGGATCCTTCTGCTTCAGCCTCCCAATTAGCTGGGACTAGATGCACAGGCCACCATGCCCAGTAACAGTTTCTCAGTCTTAACACTTTTGAAGAGTCAGGAACTTTATAAAATGTCCCTTAATTTGGGATTGGTTAATGTTTTCTCAGAATTATACTTGAGTTTATGGATTTGGGGAAAGAATACCACAGTGGTAATATGTCCTCGTCATATCACATCAGGGCCAAATGTTATCAATTTGACTGGTGGTGTTAACCTTGATGGTTTGGTTAAGAAAATCAAGTTTTTAAAAAATACTTCTCACTTATAAGTTAATTCATGAGAAGACATGTTACTATACAGTTAGATCTACATTTAAGTAATCAAACATATATTTCATCTAATGATTTAATGTTAAGAGTGTAGTGGCTGATCCTTAACTTTCAAGTAATGGAAAAGGCATAAGATTTGTGGCCCCAAGATCTGAGCTCAAATTCTATGTCCACTACTTACTGACTTTATTTTTTTTTAACTCAAACCAGAACAGATGCTAAACTGAGTTTAAATCACAATTTCTATCAACTTCAATTCCCTCACCTAAAAAATGGGCTTAATTATCATACTTTCCTGAGTTGTTATAAAGATTAAATAATATAAACATTGTATTTTTAATATATACATATACCATGAAACACTATACAAATATTAATTGTTGCTATTGTGATTAATCTTTTGAGTTTCTTACTGGGCCTTAATTTTTCTTTACAAAAGGACTTTATTGTTTTTCAATAATTTTTTAAAAACAAGGAGTTCAATCTGTAACTGACTATGAACAATCAAGTGAGATAACTCACTATTTTTGGACCAGCCACAAAACGACTTTCATAAGTGGTAGGAGTACCCAAATGGAAAAGCTTGCTGGATCTCAGAAATAGTATGCCAATGCCACAATTATAAAGTGATAAAAATGCCCCCTGGGGTTGCCAGTCTGTTTTCCACCTCTGTTGACCTATAAATACCACAAAGGGGAAGACTTTGAGAACATTTAAAGAAATTATAAATACAACATACATATTTCCAAAAGCTGATCATTCAGAAACTGTGCACACTTAAGTCAATGAGGGAAAAGCACAAAATAATTTGACTAAATCATATTTCTATAAGTCTTTTAAAAGGATTACAAACTGCTGAAGAAAAAATTTCCATTACTCTTAGTATTTAATATCCAACTATAAAGACTGAATTTCAGTATTTGAGGGACATATCACTACTATGTTAAAAGAGAAACCACTACTTTCAATATAATAGAGAGCTTAACTCTTAAATCTTTCATGTAAACCATGTTAAGAGTATTAGCTTACTGAAGGCAGAGATATTCACCCTTAAATCTACTTCATTGAACTGGTACTCAATAAATATTAGATTTTCCTTTGAAGTACTTTGTGATGCTTACTTATGCTCTCTAAACTAAGACTTGTAGCCTCTGTGCTACCATTTCTGGTTTACCCCATAGGCAGACTAATCATGTGCTTTAGGGCACCAGCAAAACAAGAATTTAAAAAAAAAAAAAAAAAAAAAACTTAAGTAGCATTTGAGCTCCTGAAAAAAAAAAGAAAAAAGTTAAATTAAATATAAATTAAAAAAAAATTTCCCAAAGAATTTAATGTGTCAACAAAAGCACTGAAGTCATCATCATGGGAAAAATCAGAACTTTGCTGGACTTTTTTTCTCTTATTTTGGGGTTTTGTATGTTTTTATTTTTATTTACATATGAGGAAGAGTTTTTTTATTACATGTGAGGAAGAGTTATGGCATCAAAATCTTTTCAGGGTTTAGGATCTCCAAAAATGTTAATCTGACTCTGTGTGCATCTTAAATTATCATAAATTTTATTTATTCAGTTATTCAGCAAAAGTATTTTATTTCATGGAAATTAGAACACATTTATACCCATGCTTTATATAATAAGTAATAATTTATAATAATTTTATAATATAATTCAATAATATAATAATTTATAATTTAATATTCTTCATTACACTATTTTCTCTAAGTACAAAACCAGAACAAATGCTAGAAAGCAACTCATAAATTGGAGTTCTCTCCCTCCAGCTGTACTAAAAGATTCCATAGTTCCCAGAACAAAGTAAATTTTTATTTCTTACTAGTATAAATGAAATATTAAATGTTCTATTTGAAACGTCTAAATATATGTAAGAAGAAAGAGAGGAGTTAATTTCTTCTGTTGTAGTTCCCATTTGATTCACAATTCAAGTTCAGTTACCCAGGAAAAGCGCCCTGGTTATTTTTGTCCTCAACAATTCAGTTATAGAAAACATTGCCAGATTCTTCCCAGCTTCCACTCTCCCTCTACCTACCAGCCAATCAGTTGCTAGATGATTATCCAGATGTTTCTGATGTGTTTTGTTGTTAATATTCTCAGTATACTTCAAGGATAGGGTATGCTTGAGGATATGCTTGCCAAAGATCTGTTCTAATTAAACCACTTGTCATTTTTTGCTTGGTTTCATTTTGACCACTGGGTGCATCATGCAACCGTGTTGGATATTTTTAAGAGCATAAAAATACAGAAAGCAGCAGTTAATTTATCTCACATAGCACAAAGAGGCAGTTAAGAATACAAAAATTGTTGTCAGAGGATTAAATAAACGATTAGGAAAGAGACCATTCCTTTACACCTAGAAACCCTCCCCACCTCTCGCCCCCATCCCCCTCAAAACCAAGCCATATCTAAGTAATGGAAGAGAACTTGGGTGGCTTTGTTAGAAAACACTTTCCAAGGCTTATTTTAATTTTTGCTTTAAAAGTAATTGTTTCTCTCCCTTTCCTCCAAGAATAGGAATATTTGTTTCTTAGTCCTTGGAACATTAAGGCTTTTAGAGTTCGTTATGATGTCTTACCTATACTACGTGTTAAGTTTTCGTAAAGCTCAGTCTATACAAGGCTGACTTTTTTTCTGAGCACTGTGCTTATAGTCAGCCCGAGTCTCTCCCCGACCCCCATGGCCACCTCTGCCCATCGCAGCCCTCGGCGCTGATCTGGCAGGTGCGAGCGAGGCTGAGACCCGGCGCTCAGCTAAGGAGGCCAAGTTTACTCAGTGCGCGCGCCCTAGAGGAGGCGGCGGCAGCCGCAGGCCTGGCCGCTCGAACTTTTCGAGGCTGGCAGGAGAGCGGGGAGGCAGGCCGACCTGCCCTGCTAAGTACTGGAGAAGACTCCCTTTGCGCCAGCTCGCTCTCCGCCTTTCTACAGCCAGCGCGGCAGAGACTCTGAGGCCCTGCGGCTTTTCACTGCCGTCTTAATTAACAAACCCCCGCGCCGAACAGTAGAGTTCGGGACAGCCCGGGGTTTCGCGTCGCAGACTCCAGCCCGCCCACCAGCCGAAGGAGGACAGGCCCAGCTCGGCTGGGCAGAACCCCGCTCCAGCTGGGGCCTGGCCACCGGGTTGGCGGGCGGGAGCCGGCGCGAGAGACTGAGGGAAGGAGGCGGGGAGCTAGGAGACCGGAGGAAGGGAGCGGGGCTGAAGGGGCGGAGCCTGCGGGGCAGCGGGCGAGAGCGCCAGCAGGGCGGAGGGCGGAGCGTGGGCCGGGCCCAGCCTTCCCGCTCCCCTGGCGCTGCAACTCCGCCGAGCCTCCTTAAAACTCTGCCGTTAAAATGGGGGCGGGTTTTTCAACTCAAAAAGCGCTCAATTTTTTTCTTTTCAAAAAAAGCTGATGAGGTTGGAAAAAAGGGAGAGAAACCGGCACCGTCTCTGAGAGGCAACAGAAGCAGCAATTGTTTCAGCGAAAAAAGAAGCAAGTGAGGGAGGGAAGGAAAAGACCAGAAAGGGGGAAGACGCACAAGTGACTGTAAGGGTGAAGGGAGCAGGGGCTGGTGATTTGGGGGACCAGCTACAACAGCAGCTGTCACTGGGAGCACTGCGCCTTGGAAAGAAGCTTTGCTGCCAGGCTGGGCTCCAGGGCACAGCTGGCTGGCAGCTGCCCTGTCCGCGGCACAGGCTAGGGGCACGGCGAAGGCCTGGAACCGCGAGAGGTTGGCAAAGGGGCACCAGGCGCTGAAGCCGCCGGGCTCTCGCTGAGAAGGCGGCTGGACTAGCTGCGCCCTGGAACTGTGGCGACTCCCCCTACTCAGAGCTTGGCCTGCACTTCCCAGGACCTCCCCATCTCCGGAGGCCCCCAGAAAACCGGGAAAGGAAGGAAAAGACGGCGGCGGCAGCTCAATGAGTGCCTACAGCAGAAAGCCTGAACTAGCTCGGTCGTAGGCGGGAAGTTACGGGAGGGCTGCCCTGTGCAGCCGCGATGCTGCCGCGAGCTGCGCCAGCGGCCAGGGCCAGATAGACGCTTCCCGCATCGCTCTCCTCCTTCCTCAGGCTGCCGGGAGTCCCGGGACCTGGTGGGGCCGGCATGACGGGCTTGCTGGGGGCCCGCCACGCTCCTGGCAGCCTCCGGAAACGCGCGCCGAGCCCGGCTCCCACGACCTCTGAGGGTCGGCGGGGCTGCGGCAGCCTGCCGGGCCAGATCGGGAGCCTTCCCGGGCGGCGTTAGCCCGCAGCTCGGCCCGGACGTGACTAAAGGCTCTTCTGGAGAAGCCGAGAGCACTAGGGAGCTGTGAAGACCTGTAACTTGAGGGCCACGGAACTGCTACTCCCTTTGCCTTTGGCGATCATCTTTAACCCCCCGGAGCACGTCAGCATCCAGCCACCGCGGCGTTCTCCCAGCAGCTAAGGACTCAGGACTACCCCTTCGGCGAGACGGATGGAAACCGAGCCCCTTCGAGGACCTGCCCCTGCAGTTCTGGCTCATGCGACTCAAGTCACCACCGTGAACAAGGGTGGGTTAATGCCTTTTCTTCCGCGGTGTTTTCTGCCCTGATCTGGTCCCTTAAGTCTCCACACACTTTCCTCACTGAGATCTGTAGCATAGGTACGTGACAGCTCTGTCTACATCTTACGTCCACAATAATTAACCAGGAATGTTATGTGTGTCTGTGTCTCTCTTTTGAATCACTAGAATTCTTCATAGGGGTTAAGCTAAAAAGCGAGAAGAGGAGCCCCTCTCCAATGGCTCAGTTTTGCTGAATAATCACGTGTGAATCGAGGGGCGGGCTTTTGGCAGGCAGATCTTACTAGTATTTACTACCAAGCTCTACTCCAGATTAACCATCCCAGTCCTTCTGTCAGTCCTCGATGCCATCATGCAGCCTAGTTAGGAGCAAAGGAAAGGGGAAAAAGAAAAGCAACTAATTCATCTTTTCCCGATCGTCAGGACCCTAAAGAATGGCCGAGCCTTGGGGGAACGAGTTGGCGTCCGCAGCTGCCAGGGGGGACCTAGAGCAACTTACTAGTTTGTTGCAAAATAACGTAAACGTCAATGCACAAAATGGATTTGGAAGGACTGCGCTGCAGGTTGGTATTCAGAGAGGTGGGGAAAACAGGTCAGTAATGTTGCCTACGTGACCCGGGTTTCTAGAATGACAGCTTTTACTCTTTCAGTGGTAACAAAATTTCACTGTTTTTCAACCTAGTTGGTTGCCATATTTTATATCTTTAAGTGGATCCAACTCCCCAAAATGACGTACTTTGAACAAATTCGTCAAATCCCATAACATCCTCGATATCAAGTGAGTTCCAGGTTTGATCTTAATTTTTGGAATGTTTTTGTGACGGTGGGGATCTTAAAGTAGTCATTGTAGCGCCGAGGTTTGTTTTGTTTTGTTTTCTAAGACAGCTCTGTAAACACATTATTATGATTATTTGAAGTAAATACACTGCTATTAGTGGTTTCACGTACTTTGCCCCCAATAATTGACTTTAACGTTAATTTTCTTGGCTACTGGCAAGAGTGTTTTTCCTTCAAATACTTCAAGTTTTAACAAACGACCTTTCCTCATTTGTAATGGGTGGCCTGGGCACCGGGACAGGATGTACATTTCACAGTTAATGTAATACCATCCACTCATTCAGGAGTAGGAAAGAATAAAAATTTGAATTTTCTAATAAGAGCTTAGCTGCAATGTTTTTGTCTCTGTGATCATGCCGTGGTATGCTCTAATTTTCAGTAATTAGATTTACAGGAAACAATTGACATGTGTCCAGCTGCCAAGAATTGTACCTGATAAGTTTTTTCCTCCTCTGAGTGTTATATGTAATTTAGTTGAAAAGCTTAGAAACAGAAAAATGGCAAAATAGTATCAAATAGTTGCTTTATCAGAGTTCTGATGACATTCTTATAAGCTATTCTTATTTGGAAATGCAACACTTGAAGTTGTTTTTGAAAACCTATTGGGGAGAGGGTTTTTAGAGGGCTTTGTTTCGGTTGTGAGAATTTGAAATTTAAGTGGCAAGATATATACAATTACCAGATGAAATCTATACAGTTTGTACATTTTAAATCAGAATACACTGGCCTTTCAAAAATTTCAGTATTAAGGAAGCTTATGCATAGATACTACATTATTTATCTTGTTATTTCAGGTAGATTAAGTAGGGAATGGATTTTTTTTTTCCCTTTTCCCTCTAGGAGTTTTGAACAGGTTTGGTGATGATAGCAATTCCACAAACTTAATATACTGAAAAGTTTCCTGTTAAAAACTCAAAAGATTATGTAAACCTCACAAAGAATGAGCCACTTAACCCACGTTCAGAATAAGATCTTACAGGACTTTTGACGAACAGGAAGACTGGGAGATTAACACTACAAAAAACAGTTTTGACAAACATTTTTAATACAACCCTGAATCTTGTTTATATTAAACATACTTATCAAGATACTAACACCCACTTATTGTGGCTTAATCCTAGTACATAAAATGAAACACACACACACACAAACAGGAGTTTCAAAGCTTATTTTCAGTATGCATAATCATGACTCTGAAGTAATGTCATAACTCCAGAAAGAATTTTCTTCAGAATCATTTCAAATATTGCTATTATTTTCTGTGAAAGAAGGCAGATTTACTTCTGAAATTATTTTTATTTAACACAATTGCAAAAGCTTTTTCCTCCTCCCTCATGGAGTTTTTCTATCAGGATAATATCAAAGGCCTTGCCTTAATCGTACTTACAAAGATCCAAGGTGTCTCTTATTTTTCTCATTCTAGGTCCTTAAATGTGACTAAATCTTTAGAGACAATTGTGGCAAAAATTAGATTATATTAATTTTTAATGACCAAAAGTATATTTCATTGAAATTCTTGAAAAATAAATTATGTATCTTTTTTTAACCACTGTTCCAAAAGAAGGGCTAAAAGTCAATATGGTTTTGTTCAATGGGGAATCCTTAATATCTTGGCCATCTATAGTTTGCATTTACAAAATATTATTCACTCTAAATATTTTTTATGTTACTTAATTTGTGATTATTTTTACAAAAATAATTTAAACACATCAACTTTGTATTCTCCAATAGATTATCATCTAATTTCATAAACACTGAGTGTGAGTATCTATTATGTAAGCTATCTATGTATTATAAATTTAGATTATTATGAATATACCTAAAAATAAATGAAGCCAGTTAAAATGCAGAAAATTTCTGGTATGTTAAGGAGCGAAATATTTTTTAAAACTAAATTATATATTTTTTATACTTGTATGCTGCTCTACAAGATATTTTATAATTATGAGATACTAATAATGACCTTATTAGAGTGAAATATATTCAAATAACAGCAGATAAGTCTTCTGTGATGTGAATTATTTGTCTGTTGATAGCAAATGTTAATACCACATTGTACTTTTAAAATGTTGGCAGTTTACAAATAACTATTCCTAAATGCTTGATAATAACTGCAAAAGGAAATAAGATGGGATCACCAGTTGATTACTAAATGGGCTCAAACCACAAGACAAGGCTGTCCATGTCCCAAAACACTCACTAAATGTCTAATTTTTACTTCTTTTGATCACTTGAAAATAAGGAGGCTAGTGAGAACTTTGAGAAGTAGTAGATAATACAGCAGGATGACTATTTCATTCTTTTCAAGAACAGTTGCCATACAATCATTTCCTATCTACTATAAGGCATATCAGGAACTTAGTTTTACATAAATTGATATCATAAGCAATGTAGAACACTGTTGCTTATTTAACACCTTAATAATCAGTAACATTGTGTAATTTCAAATGAAGGATTCTAAGCACTAAGTACACTAGTGACCAATATTAAATAACTTGCAAAGAAAAAATATTTTAGTGAAAGGCTTGGAAATTTGGTACTATATCTATTTGGAAGGAATTTGTAAAAATTAATCATTTAAGAAAGTATCAGAAAATATCATTTAACAGATAATTTTTACACTAGGTGATAGATTCAGATGTGTCAAAACACTTGTTTTGGGGTTTACAGAAACTTACCATCCTTATTTGCTTTCAGTACCTATTTAGAAAATAAAGTTTAATGACATTTGATTTTCCAGAATACCCAAGGCACATTTTGAGTATGAACAAGCAAACAAAAGGAGACTCTTATTTAAATCCCAAATTCCATTTCTTTTATTTTAATAAATTCATAAAACTTTATAACTCTTCATGGGAGATGGAAAACTGA